>JAPJBO010000571.1:0-149054 GCA_030068145.1 Diplonema papillatum
TTTCCACCCCCGAAAAGTACTTTCCACCCCCCGAAAAGTACTTTCCACCCCCCGACGAAACGTTTCCACCCCCCGACAAGTACTTTCCACCCCCCGAAAAATACTTTCCACCCCCCGACAAAAATTTCCACCCCCCGAAAAGTACTTTCCACCCCCCGAAAAGTACTTTCCACCCCCCGAAAAGTACTTTCCACCCCCCGAAAAGAATTTCCACCCCCCGACATCGATTTATACCCCCCGATTTATACTCTATACCCCCGATTTATACTCTATACCCCCCGTTTTTCGGGGGGTGGAAAGTACGTGTCGGGGGTAAAAAGTAATTCACGGGGGGGGGGGGGGGGGCAAAGATGGTATAATACAAGGGTCAAATAATTAAATACAAATTCAATAATAAAATACAATAAAATACAATAAAACATAGATGGCCGTTATATAACGTTATATAACGTTATATAACGTTATTCCCGGAGTTATTTGTTACCCCCCCCCTAAATCCAGAAAAACCGTTATTGACCGTTATAAAACCGTTATTTGCCATTTTTGGTCGAAAAATAACGTTATTTGACCGTTATAACGTTATATAACGTTATATAACGTTACAATAACGGTATAATAACGTTATATAACGTTATAATAACGTTATATAACGTTATAATAACGTTATATAACGTTATATAACGTTATATAACGTTATATAACGGTTTTTTACCAGTCCATGGGAGGTCACACTGTCCTCCAGATTTTGGTCATTTTTGGCCATTTTTGCCACATTTTCCAGATTTTGGCCAATTTTGGTTATTTTTGCCAATTTTTCCAGATTTTGGTCAATGTTGACCAGTTTTGCCGTGTTTTCCAGATTTTGGCCCATTTTGGCCGTTTTTACCGATTTGGCCAGGATTGGCCATTTTTGCCATGTTTTTCAAAAATTTGGCTATTTTTGCCGATTTTTCCAGGTTTTGGTCATTTTTGGCCAGTTTTGCCATGTTTTCCAGACTTTGCCCATTTTGGCCGTTTTTGCCGATTTTTCCAGGGTTTTGGTCATTTATGCCCTGCCCCTCACCAGAGCTATTCTTGTCTGAGTTTCTTAAACCCGCACAAGCTCGAACAGGCAGTCCGTGCGCGGAAAAAAAAAAAGGTCGAAAGACACCAATCTGTACGCCCATTCGGGATCGTCGGAAACACAAAAACACGTGTACCGCCCCACCCGCTTCGATTTCAGCCACACTAGTCTTTCCAAAGGGAATATCGACTATGCCTGCGAAAAGCTCCCCGAAGGTCCAGCCGAAGCCGAAGGCTCAACCTAAAGCTCAGCCGAAGACCCCAGGTACACAGCGCAAACGGCCTCGCGCCGAAAGTACGGATAGCAACAGCAGCAGCAGCAGCGCCTCGGTTGCAAAGGCGCGACGCGGAAGGAAGAAGGTGGCGGAAACGCTGCGCGTCGAGGCCTTGTCCCGCGACCTGGCATTGACTGGCCCCAGCGTTCTCCCTGTCACGAAACCACCAAGTAAGAGCCCGGAACAACGATTCATCGACCGGATCAAGAAAACCGACCCCGGGCTGGCTGGGTTCTACGGGAAGCGCCAGCTGTGACTGCTCGACTTTGCATGTCTCGTGCTCATCATGCACCCATATTTGGTACTGGGACCTTGTCTGACTGGCATAGTACGCAACGGTCTGCCGAGTGGACAAGCTTGGACAAGTTGGACTCCAGTGGCCGGATCATGCTGGTGACATCTGCTGCCTCACGAAGGACACTGCAAACGACCGTTACGGGCCACCGACTGAGGGACACGCGCCGGAAACCCAAAACTGCAGACATCCACATCCCAAGAACAACATCGCACAGTGAAAGAGTCATGTGAATCCGGAAGGATCGCGTTTGTCGCGCTTGGGTGGAAGTCCGCAAGAAAATAAGTAAAAGAGAAAAAGCTCTGGGGAGGGGCTATACGGACCCCTGAGGACCGGTTACTACGAATTCTTTTCGGACCAGGGTTTGTTTCCGAACAGTTTTTGTGACCGGGATCCAAAAATCGGCAAAAGTCTGGAAAAATTGGCCAAAATCTGGAAAATCGGGAAATCTGGAAAATCGGAAAAAATGGCCGAAATTGACTGATCTGGATAAATCGGCCAGAGTGGCCAAAATCTCAAAATTGTCCAAAATCTTGAAAAATCGGCAAAAATGGCCGAAATCTGGAAAAATCGGCAAAGATGCCGAAATCTGGAAAAAATCGGCAAAATGGCCAAAACCTGAAAAAATCGGCAAAAGTCTGGAAAAATTGGCTAAGATTGACCAAAATCTGGCAAAAATGGCCAAAATCGGAAAAAATGGCCGAAATGGACCAAAATGAGGAAAAAATGACAAAAATCTGGAAACATGGCCAAAATCGGAAAAATTCTAAAAACCGTTATTTGCGTTATTTTTCCCGTTATTTTGCGTTTTCGACCGTTATATAACGTTATATAACGTTATATAACGTTATCACCGTTATAACGTTATATAACGTTATATAACGTTATCAACCGGCCATCTATGATAAAATACAATAAAATACAATAAAATACAATTAAATACAGAATAAAATACAGACCCTGTAGGCTACAGTGCAGCTGCCTTGTGGTTGATGTTTTTGACATGTGACAAAATTTTTTTATCACATCTTACGACTGTAAGAATAACATCGAACAATAACCTACGCTACTTCCACTTCTTCGAGCCAACGAGCCTTCATGCGAACAGCGCAAGCGTAACCTCTGTCACTCAAACCCTCCAACCACCCCCCCCCGTACCCCGAGGACAACCCTCAAAACCCCAACTTCCCCTCTCCCCCTCTCCCCCCCTTCTTTTTCTCCCCCATTTCTTTTTCCTTTTTTCATCCCCTAATCCGTGCCTCGTAACACACAGCCGCCGATCAACACGAAACCTCCCAGAAGAAAAGCCAGGCACCGGGATCTTCCTGACGAGCACGCAACCCGGTGAACTTAATCAAGAGTCGAAGATTAGCGTCGAAACTTCCTGGCTTTTCACGCCGCAGCAGAACGACCACACCCTACCCAAACCCAAGCACCCTCTAAACGCGTTAGGGGACCTCACAAGGTTTCACAACGGAGTGACACAACACCCGAAACGAGTCGCACTCTTTTACTTTTCTCAACCCCCCGCCATACCCAAGCCTCTACGGTCAACCGGAGACTTTAAAATACCGACCTTCTAATCCACAAATAACGCTAATAAAATACAATAAAATACAATACATACAATTAAACATAGATGGCCGTTATATAACGTTATATAACGTTATATAACGTTATTCCCGGAGTTATTTGTTACCCCCCCCCTAAATCCAGAAAAACCGTTATTGACCGTTATAAAACCGTTATTTGCCATTTTTGGTCGAAAAATAACGTTATTTGACCGTTATAACGTTATATAACGTTATATAACGTTATAATAACGTTATATAACGTTATAATAACGTTATATAACGTTATATAACGTTATATAACGGTTTTTTACCAGTCCATAGGAGGTCACACTGTCCTCCAGATTTTGGTCGTTTTTGGCCATTTTTGCCACATTTTCCAGATTTTGGCCAATTTTGGCTATTCTTGCCAATTTTTCCAGAATTTGGTCAATGTTGACCAGTTTTGCCGTGTTTTCCAGATTTTGGCCCGTTTTTGCCGATTTGGCCAGGATTGGCCATTTTTGCCATGTTTTTCAAAATTTGGCTATTTTTGCCGATTTTCCAGGTTTTGGCCAGTTTTGCCATGTTTTCCAGACTTTGCCCATTTTGGCCGTTTTTGCCGATTTTTCCAGGATTTTGGTCATTTATGCCCTGCCCTCACCAGAGCTATTCTTGTCTGAGTTTCTTGGGCCCGCACAAGCTCGAACAGGCAGTCCGTGCGCGGAAAAAATAAAGTCGAAAGACACCAATCTGTACCCCCATTCGGGATCGTCGGAAACATAAAAACACGTGTACCGCCCCACCCGCTTCGATTTCAACCACACTAGTCTTTCCAAAGGGAAAATCGACTATGCCTGCGAAAAGCTCCCCGAAGGTCCAGCCGAAGCCGAAGGCTCAGCCTAAAGCTCAGCCGAAAGCTCAGCCGAAAGCTCAGCCGAAGACCCCAGGTACACAGCGCAAACGGCCTCGCGTCGAAAGTACGGATAGCAACAGCAGCAGCAGCAGCAGCAGCAGCGCCTCGGTTGCAAAGGCGCGACGCGGAAGGAAGAAGGTGGCGGAAACGCTGCGCGTCGAGGCCTTGTCCCGCGACCTGGCATTGGCTGGCCCAAGCGTTCTCCCTGTCACGAAACCACCAAGTAAGAGCCCGGAACAACGATTCATGGACCGGATCAAGAAAACCGACCCCGGGCTGGCTGGGTTCTACGACGTCCGAGACGTCGATGCCCTCGACGTCAGTGACCTACAAAAGACGGCCTTCAAGGCGAATAGCGATCAAGTCGTTTTCTGCTTGGCGTGCAAAAAGGCGATGCCGGGAAAGAATCCCTATCACATGGGCAACATGCGCTCTCATGCTGTAACGCATGGCTACAGTTTACAGCCAAAGTCACCGAAGACGCCGACGGCAGGGTTCCCCCACGACAGCGTTTCGCTCGCAACCCCTGAATCCAGCCTCCAGGAAGTGCCGACGGACTTCGACACAGCCGTCGTGACCGCAATGGCGTACACCGGCATCTCGATGGAACAGATGGATGGCATCCTTTGCTGTCTGTCGAGGTTTGTGCCCGCAACATCTCGCGTGCGCAATCTAAAAGAACGACTCCTGCAGACGGTATTTGACACATCCCTGTCAGCGTTGCGAACACGACTGGCAACCGTTGACCCGCGGTCGTTGGCGCTTGTGCATGACGGGTCGACCATTGGGACTTGGGGGTCGTGTGTTGAGGCACTCGTGGTTATCCACGGGATGGAACAGTTTGTCCTCCCCATACAAGAACACACCGATGGGAAAGCCTGGACAGGTGCGGAGCTCAAGGTGGTGGGGCTGCGAGTGCTGCAGGAGGTGGGGGTGAGTACATGGCCGAGTGTCATGTACTCCGACTGCGGTGCCGCCAACGGTGCCCTCTCGCGTGAGCTCGCGAGCTCAGGCGCGGTTTCATTGTTCATCAGGTGTATTTTACACTTTGTAAAAAACACGATCAACGACTTCGACGAGTGGCCAAAATCTCAAAATTGTCCAAAATCTTGAAAAATCGCCAAAAATGGCCGAAATCTGGAAAAATCGGCAAAGATTGCCGAAATCTGGAAAAATCGGCAAAATGGCCAAAACCTGAAAAAATCGGCAAAATCGGAAAAAATTGGCTAAGATTGACCAAAATCTGGCAAAAATGGCCAAAATCGGAAAAAATGGCCGAAATGGACCAAAATGAGGAAAAAATGACAAAAATCTGGAAATATGGCCAAAATCGGAAAAATTCCAAAAACCGTTATTTGCGTTATTTTTTCCGTTATTTTGCGTTTTCGACCGTTATATAACGTTATATAACGTTATATAACGTTATCACCGTTATAACGTTATATAACGTTATATAACGTTATCAACCGGCCATCTATGATTAAATACAGAATAAAATACAGACCCTGTAGGCTACAGTGCAGCTGCCTTGTGGTTGATGTTTTTGACATCTTTGTGTGTGTGACTCTAAATGATCCCTGATTCTCGACTACATCTACGACTTTTTCCTTGGCTGCTTTGTTTTTCCGGTCGATATCGGCAACTAACTCGTCAAGACCTGCCCATATTTGTGGTGGCGTGGAGTCTCGCCAAGAAGGCGCTTTTCACTTTGCCACCCCATGAAGCTGAACACCCTCTCTGCGTCACGGAATTCTGAATTCGTGCACCCAGTGTCACACTTCGGAGTCCACGTTCACTTATGTGGGGAGTTGTAGAGTACGGGAGGAACCGGAAATCTCCGGAAAGATGGTACCCGCATTCCAACTCGTCTCGGGAAAGGTCAGTCGACGACCTTATGCAGGTGGGTGGAGGCCCACCCCAGAAGGTGGACTTGCGTTATCTCTCTGTCCCAGTCGCCATAGCAACCTTATCCTCGCCCAAGCATCATCCTGCAACCCTGCTTTCAGGATGGCCATCGTGCCTCTCATTTTGGTTATCAACCTTATTCCTCGCTCGAATTGCCGTCTTCGACCTTCACTGCCCCTGGTCCTGGTGGTTGGGACTACTTTCGTGACAACCTCTTCGTGCCACCTCTCTTCGTCACGGTACCTTATCTTGCACCTCTGCCCGCCGCGGAGTGCACGTCTCTGTCTTCTATGATGGCGAGTCCTTACGCCGCAAAGTAAATACCCCGAAACTCCCCGAATTTCTCCGAAATTTCCCGATATTTTTCGTCTGGACGAGGTGGATACAGGCAAAATAAAGACATGTCAACTACAGGAAAATGGGATTCCAAATACAGACTTGTATTAAATACAAATTCTCCAGCATAAAATACAATAATAAGCATTTATTCGGCAAGATAATTTCCGTTTATTTTGCCGAGGTGTCGGTTTTAGTCCCGAGGGAGGCCCGAGGGGGGGTTTGCAACCCCGAGCCACGACCGGAATAATTGCCGAATAAATGATTTTATTGGGAAAAATAAATTCCCGAGGATGGAAAGAAAACCATACTGCTTTGCAGTTATGTTGGTGTCTAGCAGAACGTTGCGTAGCAAATGTGCACGGCAGAACGTTGTGTAAGACGTTGAGCATATTGCTTTGCAGTTACGTTGGTGTTTAGCAGAACGTTGCGTAGCAGAACGTTGTGTGTCTGAGACATTGCGTAGCAGAACGTTGTGTAGGAGTGGAGTTGTTGTAAGTGACGGGTCACAGATCAATGTGCCTGGTTGTTCTGCTGCAACTGGGGGAGTCCCGGCAGGTTGACGTTGTAGTTCACAACATACGATGCTGCTTGCATGGGCGCTTGCATGAAGGACTGCACAGGTGATGTCGTGCTGGGTAGGACTGTTGGATGAGCGCTGCTGACAAGTGCTGCGGTTTTCTTTCTGCGAGGTCTTGATATGGATCAGAAAGGATGAATTAGACTCAAAACGAGCTCAAAACACGCGATTTCACTCACCACAGGGAGAAAAAAAAATTTGCGAGGGGTCTCCCCTACAGATTTCTGCCTACGACCTTATTTTGCGCCGCCAGCTATTTTCAGTCGGAAAAATAAACGAATTTATTTCCCTAGGGACAATAAATTTCATTTATTTGTTTCGACTGAAAATAGCTGGCGGCGCAAAATAAATTCCGAGATCGGAAAAAATAAATTCGTTTATTTGTCCGGCCTGTGTAAACACAACGGAATCCTGTCAAAAAATAAACGAAATTTATCGTCACGCTCCTCCAGCCATTTCCACCAGAGGGAATTTATTTTTCCCAATAAAATACAATAAAATACAACGAATAAAGTACAAGTGTATTTTATTATTGCCATCCTTGGGGGGGGGTCAGCCGGCTGATGGATGGATGGATGGTTCTTAACAAGATGCCTGGGGGGGGTTTGGCATCGTCTCATATGAAGCTCCCCGCGCCCCACCCGTTCTTCTCTCCCCACTTCTCCGCAGTGATCATCTGTTAGTCTCCCTGGTTTGCTGAGCTTGACCGGCGGAGGGATAATCCCAGAGTCCCGCGAGGCGAATGCGAGCAGCCAGGCATCGTGAGCCGGCCCGCTGCAGCCAGTTGTGTTAGATTGAAGCCAACTCAGGCATTTGCCAGTTGAGCTGTGACTGATGCGGTAGCCAGGAGGACCGATCTCCCCAACTGAGGCAGCCGCCGGGCAGCCAACTTCGCCGGTCAGCTCGTTCCCAAGGTACCAGCAAGCCAGCTAAGGAGAGCTAACCGTGAATGATCCTTTGGTAGGTGCGACATGAATTAAACGGATGTTAAATGTTGGGCCATTCTGTCCTCCACCCAATTCCGGCCAGTGCAAGGCTGCTTTATAGCCCTCTACTGTACTAAGTCTGTAATAACCGTTCTGCCAACTTCTGGCGAACTTCACCGTCAAGAAACTCACGAACTCGCACAAAAACAGGTGAACACCAAAGTTTTTGTGTCTTGAAAAGTATGCATGTGCAGGAACAGGATGCAAGCCAAGTTCTCCAGGAGTTGGCAGAACTGGTTACTACAGTACCGGGCATGTAGGGGGGGTCAAACTGTGTCCCATTTGGACCATTTCTCAAAGTCAGCAGTTAAGGGGGGACCCCCGCCCCAGGATATGGTGGTTAAGCGTCCGGAAATTGCGGCTTACGCCCTCAGAAATCCGAAAAAGCTCGTCAATGAGCTCCAAAACGCAATCTTTAAAAAACGTGCCAGTTTGGTGCCACCGTTCGTCAACGAGACCCCCTCGTCGTGCCTTACGTGGCAGGGCCCCCCTCAAAATATGCAAAATAGAGGCACTTTGACACGCCCATAGGAGGGAACAGGAAGAATGGGACCCGGTTTGCGCGTTGGGTGCTCCGTGCCAGTTCTCCAACATTGGCACGAAGGGAGCAGCTTTTAAATGCTGTTGCGAACGACGCCTTGGTCATTCCCGACTCTGACGCCCTCCCAGCTCCAGCCCCTACAACGATCCCAGTTTTCTCGACGCGAAAACGCACCGGTGTTGTGTGTGGCTACCATCTGCCATGATTTCTTCGTCGGCGTTGAGCCTCCTGAAGGGATTCGTCGAAGGAAAAGAAACAAAGAGCCGGCGAACTACCCTCTTCGCAAGAAAGCCCTCCTGAGGCCCGCCAACGCCTAGCGCAGATTGGCATAGTCAGGACTTGCCTGCCGCAATGGCTTCCAAGATCGCTGCATGGCTTCACGCGGCGGAAAGCCTAGACACAGGTAGGCGCGCTGCTGTGTACGTGCGCAAAGCTCACGCCCAGACGTTGTCGCTTCTGTGACCCAGCTAGTGTAGTCAGTTGTCCGGATAAACGGGGCATCTTACCGCCACTTCGGCAACCAACGACTTCGCAGAAGGATGCCACGGGACACTGTCATCTCTGAGCAGCCGTCTGCAGCTTAGCAGTCCCTATCGGATTGCATGGCTTACTGCACACAACTCTGATACCGCTCGGAAGCTTTTCGACACCTTCCCGGCTGACGAAGACCTTGATGAGGCAGGAGTTTCCAAGACTCCCTTCTGACCGATCAGTGCCCCACGAGCGCTATATGGCACAAGCCATGTCTCTGGTTGAGCCAAGCCACGGAAGCTGCTTCGTCTGGCCCCCTTCGCGTCAGCAGACGAGCTCCAGCTCCCTAATCAGGGCATCCCAGTTGAAGATCGCCGGGGAACTATGGATACAGCCATCCAATCTCGCGGCTTTCCATTTCGCCCCCGGCAAAGAGAGCATGCCAGGAGTAACGGTGCACAGACGACTGCTTGCTATCAGATGAGGAGTCCGAGGTGTCCGAGGAAGAGCCAGAGGATGTGGAGGCGGGAGGCGTGATGGGCGTACTCAAACCCCAGCAGTTCAGCGGGTGCACCGTACTCAGCATGTGCGTGGGAGAACGGCACGTCATGCGGAATGAGCAGAAGGGTGTAGAGTGCGGGTACATCTGCTCATGGCGGGCGACGCGCTACCGGTCGTCAGGTTGTCTGAACCTGCTTCATGACAGCGCCATGCGGGCTAATGCCCGCGAGACTTTTGGAGTGACCGCAAGGAGGGTTGGATCGCTGCGGGCATTAGAGGCCCACACCTTCTGCCTTCAACACGACATCGGGTTCTTTGTCACACGGTTATAAATAGGGTTAGCGCCAGTTTCAATTGTGAGGCGAATCCTCACACTTGGAAAAAACGGGGAAAAAAAGGAGCCCAGCACGAGCTGCTGTTGTTGACCAAAAAAAAATCTGCGGAGGAAACTGGTGTCACATCCTCTACAGGGGGGGGCAATTACAATATAGCAGTATATTACAGTTTAACTTTGAAATCGCAAATTCGACGAGCCGAATTTTTGAATACAATTTAACTTACCAGCTCCAAACGAACTCCAGTTGGTGGTGTGCTCACAGTGATTCTCGGAGGTGGTTGTCAGGTAAAAAACCCACACTGTCCGAAAAGTAGGAATTAACTGAGGGGGGTCGAATACAAGAGGTACCTCTTGTATTTGCCGTGCCGATCCTGCTATTTTCCCGAAAAATAAATAGAAAAAAATACCGCAAATCCGGAACCCGCGGGAACCCCCTTCTTCTTTGGAGACGCACGTACTTTGTGGTCCCTGGGTCTATTTTTCACGGTTCTCTTCATCGGAGCTGAACGCGAGCACAAATTCGCCGAAAAAGGTCTGCTACATTATACATGGGCCACCAACGAAATATCACCAACCAGTGCGTCCTTTCCAATGAACCCCTGTGGTTTCCATGCCCGGTTAGGGGGGGTCAAACTAAGGCAAAAAAGTGTCCCATTGGGGTATTTTTTTTCTAAGGCGAATAACGCGCGTACACGAGCCCATGACTACATACCCCAGGGCAAACCCCGGAAAAAACATGAAATAAAGACCTGGATGGTCTCCGCAGGGCTTCAAAGCTGTGCTCGAGCACAAGTAAAAAAAACGTGCCCGTTTGGTGCCACCGTTTGTCGAAACGCCACCGTTTGTCACGTGGGAAGACATACGCATTCTTGGAGGGGGCACGGGAGCACACCACGCGTATTTTTGGTCACCAGACGACGTACTCTCCAGCGAGTCAAGGGTTTCAGGCTGTGCAAATGACTTCACCGTTTTTCATTTCTCTTTCTTTGGCACCTTGTGATTCGGTTGATGATTCATGATTGAACCCCGGTTTCGCTTCGCTGTGGTATCACTTCAGCTCTCGAGCGATATTTCTGCCCAACGAAGGATGCATCGGAGAGATCTGAGACATATCTTTCCAAAGAAGCAAACATTGAGCATCTTCGATGAATTTCCAGACACTTGGCGTGTCTGGGGACCCTGGCAAGTGCCCTAGCTTGTATTCTAAAGTGACTACAGGCCAAAACCTTAAAACCCCCACTTTTTGACTGCGCCCCGGTTTTCGCAGCGGCATCCGCCCACGTATTTCTGCCCGACGAAGGTCGCATTTGAAAGACCTGTGCCATTTCTTTCCAATAAAGCAAACGACGACAACTTTCGATGAGTTGGGCTTCGTACATGCTCACAGGAATAACCTTGTAGTAAACGACGCATATATGCGTCGTTCATCCGTATGTGGTTGAGCAGATGTGTTGCTAGCATCAATTCTGCATGAGAGGCAGTGTTCTGTCTAAACATTCAATCGATATTCCCCCGCTTTCACCCCACCCTCGACCAACAGGCGCCCGTCCAGTGTATGGAATGGTTTTCGCAGGAGCCGCACTCGCTGCTGACAGGTAGTTTTGATCAAACCGCGGTCGTCTTGGACTGCCGAACGCAGAAAAAGGTGCTTTCCATGAAGCTTGGCGCGACCCCCGAGGTGTGTGGACTGGGGACGATGTATTCTTGCCTTTCACGTCTCATTTTTTTGTGGCGGCTTGTGTAGAACACAGGAGAGCCTCGGCACGTACCCCGATCCAACGTTTTGGACTCTCGTGCGACCGCAACCTTCTAACTCTGACACCCCGTGGAATAAGGCGCTATTTGGGTGTGCGCCCGCGTGACTGCTCCAATCGACACATCCTCTACAGAGCCTCGCGATTTCGCCCTTTGACACGACAAAAGTGTTCGTCACGACAGAGAGCGGCCACCTGAAGCAGTTCGATGTTAGAAACGCGGGGAAAGCGATGTGGTCGGTGAAGGCTCATACAAGCGAAGCTGCCGGACTAGCCGTCAACCCCGGGGTCAATGGACTGGTTGCCACAGGAGGTGTCGACTCCGAAGTTAAGCTGTGGGACGTTCGCGCGGATCCGGTGGCTTTGGCCAGCCGGAATCTGCAGCAGGGTCGCGTGTTCTCGCTCCACTTTTCACCAGACCGCCCCGCCTATCTCCTCGCCTCGGGTGATGCCGGGAAGCCGCTGGTGTATTGTGTCACACAGGACGTGTCGTCGGCTTTCGGCGTCCCATCGCAGGGTGCCCACCAGGCAGCGACGTCGAGTTCGTCTCCGTAGGAGAACCCCGCGTTGTCTGTTCCCTTTGTCACGGGAAGCCTCTTGCGTGCTCTGTCAGGCAGGCTGTGTCGCCTTCGGTATTCCACCGCAGCCTGCGCTGCAAATCAGGGACATCGAGCTCTTCTTCCATTGAAGCTACGCTCTGTCTGTTGCCCTCCGGACACGACTGGCGCAGACGCACTCCACATCAGTGCTGTGATCAGGCACAGTGTTGGCGGTGGCACCTAGCTCTTGGGAGCTGGCTCTTCCCAGCTCTTTGGGAGCTGGGAAGAGCCAGCGAGCTGGGGTTCTGGATATTTTTAGCGTTATTTGTGGCTGTTCTGGCTATTTTTTGCTGATCCGCTTAGCAGACCCTTTTCGGCTCGCGAGAAGCTCTAGTGAAGAGGACCGTGCAAAAAGGACCCGGGGATCAAGAAGTATGTGCGTAGTTCGTGAGTCTTTACAAGATGCAGGGCACCGGGTGCGGAAACCGGTTTGCAATGGAAGGACGGAATCGATCCCCGTTGGTTGGTGACATTTCTTCGCTGGTCCACGTAGCAGACGTTGTACGACGAACTTTTGCTAGGATCAGCTTCGATGAAGAGAAACGCGAAAAATAGACTCGGGGATCTAAAAAAAAAATGTGCAATCCTCGCAGTGCGCCCGTGAAGGACTTGCGGATGATCCCGTCTCAGGAAAGTAGAGTAAACACACGTCATGTCATGAGATGATGCAGGCGAGAAGATTTCATCAAAATGCGTACCGGAACACTCTCTTCGAAACGCTGAGCAACTCCCCGAGTCCACCTCGTTAGAGTGCCATGCACAGTTGATGTGGCCACTTTGCCACCTAATTGGTGGGCGCCATTGTTTTTTTTGTGTCTAACAAATGCAATCGTCTGAACACGTCCTCTGCCTGAGAAGCGTAGTACAGCAGATCAGGATGGAAAAGGAAGGCGAAGCCTTTTTAGTGTTCGTGTGACTTTTGACCGCTTTCGACTGCGTTATCTGGTCCGCATTGGGAAAGCTTCTCGGAGCCTACGGTGTACCGGATTCGCTCCGGAGTGCTATCATTAGTACATACCGTGGGGCGACAACACAGGTTCGCACGCCACATGGCCTAACTGAGGCCATCGAGCTTTGCTCGGGCGTCCTCCAATTGGCCCCAACGCTGTTCAACCTCGTGATCGATGCGATCATGAGAGAAGTTGAGGGGGTAGACATTCCGAACGCGGGCGTGTGCTTTGGTCCTACGTGTGGACGATGGCATATCCGCCTAAAGCACCTTGAATTTGTGAATGATATTGTTCTAATAGCCCGATCCGCAGCAGCAGCCAGAGTGCTCCTGCACAAGCTCACTGCGGCAGCCGCGAAGTATGGCCTGAAGGTCAACTACGGCGTAGGCAAGACAGAGGTAGTCGTCCTGGGTTCGCCAGTTGTACGTACCGTAACGCGTCCAGATGGGGCCTCCCTCCGTGAGGTTCCGGACTACAAATACCTCGGCTCCATGCTCGTAGACAGCAGAGCGGATTTCCTACGGAACAAGTCTTTGGCCTGGGTAGCAGTACACAGACTGAAGTCTGTTTGGCGGTCCACGATTAGGCTCGACCTAAAGGTTTTGTTTTTCAAGACGCTCGTGGTTCCCGTCTTTTTGTCATGCGCCGAAACTTGGATCGTTGGCACTTCCCTGCTTCCTGATCAGAGGAGCATACACTTGTCTAATTCGGTTTGTTCGAGGCATTAAGGTCTACAGTCGCAAAACGCGCTGTAGCAATAATGACCTTTTTGCGGATCAGTTCCCGAGGATCGAAGTTGAGTTGCAGAGAAAGCGGCTTCGCTTCGCTGGGCACTGCCTGACTGAGGGCGGACCAGCCAGCATCGAGCGTGCTTCTTGCAACGACACGTCGAAAGAAGAAACGCGGTCGACCTCCGCTTTCTTATCTCGATGTGCTCCAACGCGACCTCGGCATGTCGAACACTGAGGAGATCCGGGAGCTGATGGCAGACAGGGTAGCATGGGACGCGAAGGTCCAGCGGGTGGTGGAGGCCACCAGGCAGAGAACCGTGCGGCCGCCGCGGAAGACGCGGAAAGGCATGAAGGCACGTGGGACCGGATCCGGACGACCCCCGGAAGCGCGTGATCTCGCAGGCTGCGCGGCGCATGCGCAAGGTTAATGCGCTGAAGTACATCGACCAACTCATTTGTGCGGCACCGACCTGCCACGTTCAAGCTTGCTCCGACCACTGCACCCTCTGCCGACACTCGCTAGCCGTCGACGCTCATGACGGCAGCCCCATCCTGAAGTGCAAATACTGCCGACGCGTCACTGCTGCTGTGTGCGCTCGGATTGGCGCCGCTCAAGCGGCCACCTTATGTCACTCGTTCGTTTGTAAAGATTGCTCCGTTCTTCTCCCTGACTTGTTCCCGGATTAGGATGACACATACTACTACTACTACTACTGTCTAACAAATGCAATTTGTCAAGAACAAAAACAGATCGATGGCAGCGTACTATCCTCACTCCCGTTATATGAACAAAACAGGTTTGAAGGAAGTGCGCAGAAACAAATGTTTGTCCGCCATCGAGGTGGAAAACAGCCCGCCGCTGAGTTAGAGTGTAGGTACATTCCGTTGACACCATTTTGCATGTCAGTTATAGTGTGGTACTCATTTGCATGCAAATGCCTCCCCACCATCGACAAGCCCGCATGACAGTGAAAATCCAAGACACGACCATTTTGAGGTCGCCACTTGGAAGCCCTGGTACGCGACCCTCAACTCAGGGAAAAAGACGCAGGGATGGGCTATTTTCGGCTCGATCTTTCCATTGCCGCCGTTCTTGCAGCCCTTGCATCTGGTCGCCCTCCTTTTTCCGTTTTCTACTCTGGAGAAAACGGAAGAGAGGGGAAATGCAAATGTGTGAGAATGGCATACGCAAGCACAGCTATCCCATAAGGCAAACGACTGTCAGAAAGACTGAACAAATGATCCACATATATCAAACTAGAACTTGTCCAGATCACTCACCGAACCTACTGTCTTGCGCGTTTCTTTTGTGAGTGAACCTCTTCGGACTCCCGATTCCGCTGCTTTGAGCCGAAGTCTTGTCTCCCTCATCTTCATCAACCAGAATCAAAGTCTTACCATGGCTTAAAACTGACGGTTTCGTGCCCGCCCTATCCAATGCTTCCAGAATTGATCAAAACAGTTGACCCACGGTGTATGCCCGGGACAAGGATTTTTTTGGTCGCGTCTTACATTTTCACTGATATTCGTATCGCTGTCTTCTCCCCTCCCCGCCCCCTTTCATTTTGCCCAGCCAGCAGGCCTTTTTCTTTGTTGCGTCGGGGGTCAGCATCTAGCCACGCTGTTCCCCTCCCTGACTATCATTTTCTGTCGGGGGGAGGGGGGATGGAGCGAGGGAGGGGACATTCCGGAATGCGCATTCTTCGCCGATTATGAAAAGGCATCTAGCAACCATCATCATTCAACGGCAGCACCCTCCTCGTTCTCGTTTTGGCGTTCACCCCCTAGTGCTGACTAGCGAACCGCTGACGAACTACAGCGACGAGAGAACTGCAGCTTCATATTTGAAAATGATCCACCCTTCATGCGAAGGATACTGCAGAATAACGAGTCGTTGTCGTTAGTGCTACCGATTCGCAGAATGCAGTCGTCGTCGGTAGTGTCAGAATACATTTACTTTCATAGTGGCGGACCTACAACCCGTGACGAACCAGCCGCTTCTTTCGCAACTAAACGGCGTTTCCTGACACCCGCCAAAAAGGAAACGGAAACGTTTCCAACGTTTCCATCCTACATGGTGCAGTAGTATCTGCGCGACAGATTCGCTCGTTGCCTCCTGCCACGCGCGCCACGACGGATAACAGCACGTTGATGAGCATAACACTCAATGGGCAGCCCTGCAGTATCCCGTTGGTGGTCCCCATGAAGCTTGTAGCGTCTTCTCAGTCGGGTGTAGATGTCGCGCACCGGTCCGAGGATTATTTCGTGGACCCAAATCGTCCGCCAGTTTCAGCACAATGTCTTGCGGCAGGAAAAAGAGTGTGACACCCATATGTATAAATCCCCTCGGAGTTTCAAGCTGACTTTCACACTCACAAACAATCAACTCGAAACGCAATGCGAAGGACACGAAAGAACGTGAGACAAAACCTCCATTTCCCCCTCGCCCGAGAACTTTCTCTTTGTCCCCCCAAGCTGCTTCTCTTTGTCTCTCTCCCACATCAGATCAAACAGAGAGAGAGAGAGAGCCGCGAACCATTCGAGACACCGCGCGTCGGCGCCTTCACATAGAAGGGCAGCCGCCGCAGGAAGAAAACACCAGATAAAGCAAGAAACCCCCGTACAACTAAAAAAAAAAAGGAGCTGTGCGCCAGTAAAAGAGGGAAACAAACAGAAAAAGGGGGACCCCGTCCCATACGACCCCCCTCGGGGGCCTCTCACGAGAATACAAAAAAAGAAAAGACCCTCAAAACCAAAAGGATACGCTGGAAAATACAATGGCAAAGAAGAGACGGGTGATCCGTGGGGCAGAAGCGAGCCGAGTGTCCGACACTGGCAACTCGCCCGCGTCGCTCGCCCGCCTGGTTGCTGCCGTCGTCGCTGTTGCGGCCGGGACGTCGATAGCCAACGTGGGGTTCGTCGAGCCTCACGGGCTCCCCTTGCAATCCAGCGTCCCCCTCCTCTTCCTTTTGTACCACCTGTGGAACGCCGACGCCCGCCCCGGCGACTGGCTCCTGTCGTGCGCTGTGCAGTGGGCCGTTCTCACTGCTCTGCTGCACTCGGTGTGCAGCCAAGCCATCCTCTCTGTTGTCATGGATGCCTTCCTCTTCGCTGCTGCGCTGCAATGGGTGTGCACTCCTCTTTCATTTTCGCACGCTCAAACAGGTTGACATCGACCCCACAGCCACTCAAGACGCTTACTTTCAGACGGGGTTGAGAGCGCCTCTTCGTTGCATTCCAGAAGGCTGGCAGAGTGGGCTAATTCCCGCACAGTTTAACTTAACCAACCCAAACTTTTAAAGACCCCTGAGTCAGGGTCCAATTCGTGGGCGATGCAAGTTGGGGTAAGTGAGGCATGGGTGGTGGGAGTACGGGGACAAGCTTCTGCTAGAGGCACATAATGAGAGGCACGTAATGACGTTGTTCGAGCCCTCCTGAACACGCAAGGTCGTGTAACCTTTTAAACATGCACATCGCTACCGTGCAAAGCTCCGTGGACCAGGATCAGCAAATGGAGGACATTTTCGGCGTGTATACTGCCGAGGTCGTTTTGACATTTTTGAAAGGCTGCCCACTTTGCAAATTCGGGTGGTCATTTTGACAAATACCCCAAGTTGGAGATCATCGGAAAACTACGAGTGCAGATTTTCGAGTGAATGAGATAGGTTTTCCACCGCACCACCCGACTTTTCTGCACTCGAGTTGCACACCGGGTAGAGCGGAGGCCAAAATCGAAGAAAGATGTTCAAGCGGAGCAGCAGATGTCCTTGCATCTGATAAGCCGGGCAAGTACCAAGGAAGATACGAAGACTTCCTAGCTTTCGTCAGGTCGTGGAGGCGTACTCGAGGCACAGCCCAAGAGAAGAAGTGCGTAGTTTTGTGTGCGAAGGCATCATCTGCATTTCAAGGACGGGATTAGAACGGTTACCGCCCTGAGTCCCCCGGAGAAGTGAAGGGCACAACTGCAAGATGACACGTAAAAGGAAGACAGTGGACCATGTGACGCAAATGACACACGTTCTTACTCTTAATGGCACACCTTCTTACATTTACTTGTCATTTTGGAGCTGTGGCCCTCACTTCTCAAGCTGAAAACGTCTTCAGGACCACCTTTACCCCAGCATTGCCTTGACAAATGGTCAACAACTTACTAGAAACCCCAAAAGGTCAGCAGTGCGGAAAAGTAGGTCCAGTGCGGAAAAGTAGGTCACCAGTGCAGAAAAGTCGGGTGGCAGGTGGAAAGGTTCTTTCTTTATAGTATTATTGCGACAGCCAACAACTGCCTCCTCATGGAGCACACTTGGGACAGCTAAAGCGTTACGATGGCAGTGTCGAACCTGGACGGCAAGCATGTCGACGACAGCAACCAGCTGGAGTGGAATCCCCACCTAATCGGAACGAACACGAAACAATCTTAGGAAACCTTCTAAGAAGCTGAACCCACCAACTCCTCACCAACGAGCGAGATCGGATGTATCTTCCGGCCGACGCTCCTTCCTCGTAAGTACCCGTCCGCGCGGAATGGAGGCATTGCGCACCAGAACAATCCGGCGGAGGTCACCCAGAGACCATGAGCCCCCCGAGTTTCGAGCCCGAAGAAGAAAATGAATGCAATCCGCAGGTCCGGGCGCTTCAGCTGCAGTCGCTCATCTTCGTCGTGACCCTGTTCGTGGGCAACTTCTTCAGCGAGGTTTTTCGTGCCGACGAGTTTGTCATCGCTGTCGCCTCGCACAACGGCTTTAACCGCCTTGTCCTGGCCAGTGCTGCCAGCTTCGCCGTGACAGCCTTGTGCGATGCTCGTATGCTTCTTTTCGAACCGCATTTATCATCGAGGCGGGAGGGGGTCAACAACTGTTTAGCCAAGTCCCACAACAACAAAGACCTCGCGCACCTGCCAGGGTGAGTGTTCCCAGCCCCCCGCCCACCGAAGGACTGAAAAATATAGTACTCTCCTCCTCGCCCGACTTGCTGCTCCGTACTCGCTGCTCTCGTCCTTGCTGCTGCGTGATGCAAGATCGATGGTGCGTAACAAACGTAGAAAGGTCATGCAGAGATTCTTGTGTGTATGCCACGAACTTCGATCGTATACGACAAAACCCCGAAACATTATCAGGGTGCATGTAACTAGACCCGGGTTTTTGAAAACGTGACTTTGTTTAACTTTCATACATGTAACCCCCGACGGGGGTTTCCGGGCTCAGCCCGCTGTGGAAGAGAGCTGCGCAAGTATGTGCGCAAGCATAGGCAAACTAATTGCGTGTCCACGGTGATGTTGGCCCGTTCTAGGTACCTCCCGTTGACAAAGTCCTCCCCACGTGTCCCACGTTCGGTTCAAGCGCTTTGACCCGCATCCTTCCTGCGTTTTTTGACTCGACATGCAGCGCACGTTTCTGTTCTCTGGTTCCACTTCGTTTGCTGAGTTGAGGGTACCACTTCATTTGGGAAGTTGGGGGTTCCACTTCGGTGCACTTAGACTCAGCAGAAGGATAATCTCGACGCGCCAACAGCGCTACGGGACTCAGCAGGAGGAGCTTGCCAAGACCCTCGCTCAAGTATGTCATCCTATCAGAGAAGTTCGCGACAATTCGTGACGCTTTCAAGTCAGGAGCCTCTCCGAGCTAGATGTTTCGCGACTTGGGGCCTGAACCGATCGCACCGCGCGCGGTGCAGCGGAAGCGGTGCTCAATGTGGACCTGACTGACAACCTCCTTGAGTTGTACGATGTCAAGGTGGCGAGGCCGATGTCCATCCAGAACGGGATCTCCGGCGAAGGGACACCTACCACAGGGCCGTTCCACGCTTCGTGTATTCCGAGGCACAGACTTTTGGATCCTCGCGCAACATCAGCACTCGCGCTGCCTCGTTTCCAGCGTTTATTGTGGTTTAGAGGTTCGGTGTGTTAGGGTCTCGGGTTGACTATTGAGGCTGGGTGGTGGGTGGAATGAGGGATGTAGGCATGATTACACACCTTCCTTGTCAACAAATGTGAGCGTCCGAATGTCGTTGCTGATCCGCCGCTGAAACACCCAAGTATTGTGCTTTCGACCCTTCGGCCCGTCTTGATTACCACGTTCGCGTGCACGTGGTGCCTATTTTCTCGCTTCATCGGCAGCGTATCGACATCTTCTTGACGCCGCTTGGTTCTTGTTCGTCGGGACTTCAATGCGAACGTCAAGGTTGACAGCAATCAACACAAAAACGAACAGTTTTACCCTGCAAATCTACCCAAAAAAACCCTTATTTTAGGGCGGAAACAACCCGCACCACGTGAAGCACCGCAAGTGCCGCGAAAACAACCCGCACCACGTCAAGCACCACACTGCGAGAAAATACATATAAACGCGGACAACAGACCGGTACGGGCTACAAGGCAGCCCCTGCTCAACTGTGGTACCTGCATTTCAAGTTCACACTGCTCAACTGACCGCCCGATTTACGAATCTTTCACTCCAGGACGGCACGACAAAAAAGGTCCGGGCTACAAGGCAGGCGAGCACTAGTTGAGCAGGGGTTGCCTTGATGGCACTTGCACCTTAAAGAACTCAATGCTCAACTTGTAGAACCCCGAAGGAAGGCCCGATCGCCGGCCGCAAGCGTAAGAAGACGAAGGCGACCACACCCGACTCAGGGGTGCATCGAAGGAAAAAGAGGGTACCGAGGGCAAGCAGCTCTCAGAAACGACCGGGGACCACGGGCACACCAATGCCCTCGAAAGTGAAAAACGGGCACACGTGCCCGCCCTCGTACTCGCCGACTCAGTCTCTGGAATCGCAAGAAAGCCAAATCCCGCTAGCGCCACAAATGCTCGACCTTGACGACGCAATGGCAGGTGACGACGTCATCCGATAACCTGACTTTCAAGGCAGTGCATGCTAATCCACGTGGTTCATGTACTTAAAAGAACTCAATGCTCAACTTAGTGCTCGCCTGCCTTGATGGCACTTGCACCTTAAAGAACTCAATGCTCAACTTGTAGAACGTGGGGGGCCCAAGACTACACTCCACGAAGGAACGTGCTTGGTGTCGGTCACAAACAGTCCCGGACATGGCTAGCCATAACCCATAACGAAAGCGTGCACTAAATATACAACCCGTAACCACATAGCCCTTTCTTGCTCTAAGAGAACCCATTTCATGAACGGTCACACGGAGACCCTAAAACCCCGGAATTTCAAGCGAACTTTAACTCTAGAAAGGCGGAAAAGTGCTGGCGTCGTCGGCTGGTTCATAGACAACAGTCCTGGTTCTGGCTATCTTCCACCCAAAGGGTGCCCAGAAAACCCGACGGGGGTTTCACGGGGGCCACGGGGAGTCACGGCCGTTTCCCCCAAGGACAGGGCTCCACGCGTGGAACATGTGGATTTCCACACGTTAATTTTTTTCGGTTTTTTTTTCTCCACGTGTTATTCCACATGTGGATCCACATGTAAATTCACATGTGGGGGTTTTTTTTTTCTCCACATGTGCTTCCACCTGTGGGCAGGGAAGTCCAGCGTTGGACACACCGGCGACCCAGTCGGTCGGACAGGGGCCCGCCCGACCGAAAGGAGAAGACTCAGGCAGGTGACTCCAGTGGTGGCGTGCCAGCTAAGCCGACCATCGAATCGAAGGGAGTTCATCAGACACTCGGATGAGCTACTTCACCACTCAGACACTCGACGAGTTGATAGCATGCAGGGTCAAAACCTTGTGTCTTTTTGGTAAATGGCCACCCATTTTTTATGGTAACAACCGCGGTTGTCATTATCAAAAAGTGACGGTTGGCAGCGTACTGTGGAAAGTACCATACAGGTGATAGCACATACGCACAAACAAACAAAATGCCGGCTGTACCATCCCGTGAGGACATGGACCTCACCGATATCGATTGGGATGCGATCCCGGTGGCCGAGTTCCCGCCTAACGCCAGGCCGGTGGCAGGACATTCGAGGTGCGTGTTCTTCCCTTCGTGTGACAGCACACACGATCCTAACCGCGGCAATCGATGTGCCCGCTGTGGAGCCATCGGCCTGGCCCACTGCCTAAAAGCTAGGCTGCGAACTAAAGAGAATCAGTCTCGGTTCGCTCTTCCGGAGAACCCCAATCAGCCTTGGGTTTGCCCTGTCTGTTCTTGGCTGGTCCACAAGGGCCAGGAGCTGGTGCCGGTCGAGCGAGAAGACCCCACCGTTCTTCCCCCCGATTGGGACGCCGAGTCAGCCCTCGGCGATTTCTCGGATGCACCGGACCCGAGATTCCAGAAGCCTTCCTCAGGCACTCTGATCCCGCCGTTGCCCAGTTGGCCAACATTGCTGCCAAGCAGCGCACATTCCTGCTCGCCGCTAAGCTGTCAGCCCAGCAACAGGCGCTGACGACCTCGATGTCAGACGGGTTGGAGCCTGGCTCCCATACATAGGATCAGCCTCCTGTGTCGATGCGATCCTCAACGAGGTCGCTCGTAGGTATGGTCCGTTCCTCGAGCGGCCAACCTCCCCTGGGTCCACTGCTGTCGGACAAGAACAGCGGACATTGTGGAAGGTCCTGCGACTCAGCAGAGAGCGGGACACGTGGAGGGAGGAACAGCTTCCTGCCCTCAATGCGATCATGGTGCGCATGGAGACGCTGAAATACTTCAGCGAGACGGGATTCCCCCACTGTGCACGCGGAGTGGCCTATGAGTCATACGTGGAAGACATTCCTTTCGGGGAGTTTAATGACCATATCCTACGCGTGGCTGTAGCCCGCACCGAAAATGGCGAGGACGTCAAAAACGCCTGGAAGGCGGCCTCGGCCGTCAACCCCAAGAACCCCATGCCTAGTCGTAGCTCTTCCGGCCATGCCGGTTCCCGTAAGAGAGGGCCCCCCCTAGAACAACCCCAAGCGAAGCGGTCAAAAAACTGACTGACGGGAGTGTCGACTTATCCCATTCCCTCGAGACCGTATTCCACCCATTTTGGCGGCGGACCCGCTGAAAATCTGGAGGGAACAGTTAGGTCAAGGCCGCATACGGAAAGGCACTCTCCTGTCAGCCCAGGAGGTCCCACTTCTCAAGCAGAACCTGCTCAGGACTATGTCCTCTTGCTACCGCGGACAGGCCTCCTTCCTGTCGGTCATGCGGCGCAGCGAAGCGTTCGAGAAGCTCCTACGCAGAGTAGATCCGCACATCACCCGGGAGGAAGCGTTCCACCTCTGGGTTCAAAGATTGCTCGATCTCGGGCAGATCCAACCAGCTTCAGCACGACAATACTTGACGTACTTCAGCCAGTCGCTGAAGACACCGCAAGCGGCCTTGCGGCGGGCCCTAACGGGCCGTCTCGAATTGTTCAAAAAACACGTTGTTAAAAAAATTGGGTCTTTTAAATTTGGAACACACCCTTATGTCGTTCGTTTGCAAAGATTGCTCCGTTCTTGTTCCCGATTAGGATGACACCCACTACTGCTGGAACACACTGCAGTAATTTTTGATGAAGTTGAGCAAATTTTTTTTTCCAATTTTTTTTTGGGGGCCATCGGCCCCGCGGCAGCGTTTAAAAAAGACACAAGGTTTTGACCCTGCATGATAGAACGTCTCGTTGTGTTTGTGGTTTGCCCTGTGTTTGAGGGGTGAGAGTGCCTACCTTGGTCCCCCATGAGTAGGACGACATGCATCCCGTAACGGCACACTTGCCGGACTCCAGGGACCTCAAAGGTCACAGGCCCACCTGCCCGGGGGAGGTGTCACCGCTCACCTGTCGTGATCCAGCAGGGGCGACGAAATCACGATGCTGCCTCATGTCTTGTTGCATTAGGAAGTCATTCGCAATGAGTACCACACTATGCGGTCCATCCCGATCCTAAAGCTGCGTAGAATTGCCTGAAACTGTATTCTTCGGAATCGTCTTCCCTGCGCTTTCAGCCACGTAGAAATAAGAAGAAGGCAAATGAGAAACAAGCTCAGGATCTTAGACAAACGTTGTGGAAGAAACAAGAAAGCCTTGTGGAGAACAAGGTCACAGGGGGATGGGTGGGCGGGCTTAAAACTTTCGTTTTTCACCCCTTCACCGCCCTCCTGGATCACGGTTCGTTGATAAGCGACACCGGAGTGGCCATCTTCGGGTCGTTGATTCCCCAGATGAATCTGCAGTATAATCCGAAAAGGACACACACAACACACCGAGATGCGGAGAACATGAGTAGCCGGGAAGAGCCGGCGGGGTGCAATCACCATGCGACGATGGCCGCGCTTCGATGGGCGCTCTTCTACGCCGTTTTGTTGTCGGCTCCGACGCAGAGTTCGTCCGCTTCTTCGCTCGCGTCAGTGCCGTCTTCTTGACCCTCGCCGCTGGCTTTAATGTTGATGTTGCTTGTCTTCTGCTGCTTCAGGTAGCAGGAACACACGTTGTCTCGCATCGCTCGTCTCGGTGACGCGGGGCCCTCCGGCTCCCGCTTCCTCTTCTTCGTCGTTGCTTCTTCTTCTCTCGCCACAGCCGCCCGGTGCCCCTTCCGACAGCACTGTTTGGGCCTTCGACTTCGTAAGTGACTTTCGTTGAACGTACACTTTTTTTTCTAGGTTTGGTTTGTGTGCTGTCGGAAAAGGTTGGAAACTGGCATCTGCACCTATTCACTCTTCCCAGAAATCTGCTATACAGTCACGAAAGCAGCTGAACAAATCAACTGGGGCACATCTTAGCAAGTGCGTCGGGTTCCTTCTGGGCCTTTCGACTGCGAACCACATGAAAGAAACTTCTGGAGTTGAGAACTGGGTGCACATTCCAGAATGGGCTTTGCGGCTGCTCGCGACAACGGATTGATACTGTGTGCAGGTCAGCTTGGCAACGTTCTGGAGCCTACGCAAGATGAAGCTCGGTCAAGTCACCAAATGTTCTACCAGCAGGCACACACACCTCTGAAGAAGCTGGCAACCTCTCAGACACACGAAACTATGGACGATGGCATGTAGTACTGTAGCTCTAAGTTACGCCAACCACAATAGTCGCGGTTCAGCGCACCTTCGAGGTAGTAAGTTTCAAATGCCTGGACGATGACCAATGTACTTGGCGACCTCCAGGCGACTTGATTCGGGCGGGATAGGGAATTTTGCCAATAAAACAAACCAATCCGAAACACAGACGACATCCGGCTTGTGTCACGAGCCGCTGCGCAAGCAGTGCTGCCCGGAGTTTGCGGGACAGCAGGTTGGGCGATGCCTACGGAGGCGCGTGCAGTCGCGTCGTGGATTATTGTGGTGGCAGCGGAACACGTGTACGGCGTCCCGCTGCGTGGGCTGCTGGCCCTGGTGCTGTCGGCGGTGGTGGGAATGGCAGCGTTTGACGACTTCAACACCCGGGCGGGTTTCCTCGTGTCGCTCACGGCGATAGACAGTGCTTGGCTCATCCTCGAAGAAGCCGTTGGCCCCGTCGTGGCGGAGCCGCTGACGAACCTCGCGGTCGAAGTCGGCTTCGTCGGGTGCCTGTCGATGCTTTTTTGCACCATCGCCGCAGACCCCGAGCGGAACACCAACACGACCGAGAAGTGCAAAGACGCGTTTCCAACGCTCTCCAGTTTCTTGCCCCGAATCACGCACCCGATGCCGCAGCAGGAGGCCTGCTCAGTCAGCAGAGCCGCATCTCCAGGCGCAAAGCTTGCCCTCACCGCCGTCTCAGGCGCCGTTCTGTACTATCAAACCGTCCACTCCCCGTCCCTCATGACGGCAGCAGACCTGCAGCCCGGTCGAACTCTTGTCGCATCCTTCCTCAACACGCACCTCATCTCCCTGAGCTACAGCCTCTTTCTCATCTACCGGACACCGGTGTCACATCCCCCCCGCACTCCGCAGACCAGCGCAACCCAGCCGCACGACGCCGCCGCACCGTTGCCAACGAAAACAGCCCACGCCCCCTCCGCCTCACCGCCCGCCGGTGGCGGCGGCAGCGGGAAGAAGCAAGCGAAGAAGAAGAAGAAAGCGGCAGCCGCCCTCCCGACGCCCGCCGCCGCTGCTGCGGCAAAGGAGGAGGAAGAGCAGCACCACCCCTTCCACCACTCCCTCCACCACTCCCTCCACCACCCCCTCCACTACCCCCACCACGAAGAAAGGTGCGTGGTGGGGTCGACTGCGGGCTCGCTGAAGGAGTCGGGCCGGCGGATGTCCGAGTCGTTTGAAACGGGCGCTTCGGACTTCTACAAGAGCTCCGGCCGCAGTGGCGCTCCTGAGTCCTTCGCGACGGGCGTTTCGGAAGCGGCGAGCTTCGAGAATTGTTTGGGGAGCCTCTGCAGAGCCGAGGACCACCAGTCCGACACCGTCGACTCCATCAGCGTCGCCGAGAGCGTCTCCGGACCAACGAGGGGCGAGCTGAGCCCCCACGACGACGCTTCCACCGTCGTGTCGTCGCCTTGGCTGGCACACGAGAGCAGCAACGCTAAGGCGGTTCCCGGCGTGTCGGCAGAGGCGGGGCAGAAGCGGGCGTGTCCTACGGAGTTGTGGGTGCACAGCGTCGCGCCGACGCCGAAGGCCATCCTGCCACCGTCAAGGGCCGCTCCTCCGCCTGCGGCAGGTCGTTCCGGCGGGGGCAGGTCGAAAGTTGGGGTGCCGGCGGCGCGGGCCAAGCCGGAGCCCGCAGACGCCGGCAGCAGCAGCAACACCAGCGGCATCGCCGCCCCCAGTATCACGAGCAGCCGGAACAAAGCCCCCCCCAACTCCAGCAAGAGCAGCAGCAGCAGCAGCAGCAGCAGCAGCGCCCACAGCAGCACCGCCACCAACACCAACAACAACTGCACCACTGCGACCAGCACCAACAACAATAGCAACAGCAACAGCAACAACAACGTCAGCACCAGCTTCAACAACAGCAGCAACCCGAAGGGCGCCGCAAAAAGCAGCGGCAACAACGCATACATTTTCAAAGCCACCAGCACCGGCACCAGCGGCACCAGCAAGACCAGCAGCATCGCCATCCCTGCCGCTGCCACTGCCGCCACCGACAAGAGCGTGAGCGATGCCGACGCGAAGCACCCGACCAGAATCCAAAAGAAAAAGAACACCACCGGCCCCGCCACCGCCGCCGCCGCCGCCACCACCACCTCCACCTCCTCCACCTGCGCAACGGAGCACGCGGTGCGTTCCGCACCCGACGACGCGCCGTCGCCGCCCGGCACTTCGAAGACGCGAATTCTCTCCCGCAGCGACCCCCCCCAACAGCAGCAGCAGCAGCAGCATCACACACCCAACGCAAAGCCGGCCAAGGAGAGACCAACCAGCGACCCGTGCTCCGCGGTGCAGAGCCCGCAAGGGTCGCCCAGCAAGCCCGAGCCGAAGGCCAAAGCGTCGCAGCCTAAGCGCCCGCAAGCCCACGCGCAGCACCCGGCGAAGAGCCTCGTCGCGCGCAAGGTGCAGATCACCGGCACCCCGGCCCTCTACAAGCGCAAGGGGCAGGGTGACGTCGACCAGCCCGCCGCCGCCGACGGCGCCCCCGCCTTCGAATACCCGGTTGCCGACGAGCCGAAGAAGGACAAGGATAAGGATAAGGACAAGGATAAGGAGAAGGACCCGCAACCGTTCTCGTTTTTGTTCGGGGCGCCCGCCCTGTACAAGCGGCAGAACGACTTCGACGCGGGCACCACAGCGACCGGGGGGATGTCGAGTTCCTGTGCCAGCGGCGTGCATGCCGAGTTGGCTACCGTCGCGTACCGCTCGGTCTCGCCCGTGTCGCCTATAGGCCTGGGCTGCGACCAGTCGGAGCACGAGTACCCGATACCGGATGGCTCCGCCTTGCGCCGCTCTGTCGATGCCGCGTCGTCGTGGTGCACTCCCGTCGCGCGGTTCGACGAAACGCCGTCGACGATCCACACCCTGTCCCCTCTGCTCCCCGCGGGCGTTTTCCCTCTGAAGGACGGGATGCAGAACACCGCGGACCATTCGATCCACGACGTGCCTTTCCTCCAGAGGCACGCGTTGCCACCGTCCCACCCGGATGCCGGCGCCGCCCCGCTTGTGCCGCAGGAGTCGTGGCAGCTGTACGAGCAGTCAGAGGAGCTGGCGCAGCATGGGTTCTCGCTGGCCGAAGGCGTGTCCGACGAGGCGTCGGCGTGCGGGCTGATGTTCGAAATGGCGCGGCTGGAACAGTTCGGGCAGCAGTTCGCGTCGAACGGCAAGCTCGCAGCCCCGCCGCGCTGGCCGTCCGCTGCGTCTGCTGAACCCCGCCACGCGGCACATGCCAACCACGGCGCGCGTCTGCAAGAAGCATCTCCGCCGTTGCTGTCGTTCAGGAAGGGGTTGGCCGTTGGTGACAAGAGCGCGTCGCAAAGTGCCCCTGTCGACCCTCTCGACACGATGCGTACTGTCGACGACCTGCTGTCGTCGGTAGCCACCGAGTACCGCACCCCGCTGCTATGCCCGTTCAGCACGTACGCGCCGGCGCCCGCCGCTGGCCCCCGGCACCCCCCGTCTGTCTCGCTGATGGCCAGGCAGCACGTCGAGCCGCGCGAGTACAGCACCAACGGGTCGAGCACCGACATCGACACGATGCCTTCAACATCGCCGACCGGAAGCACCCCGCCTTCGAGTCCGACGGACGCCGCGCTTCAGACTTCGCTCCTCAACGTCGTGTCTTACGCCGTCGACAATGACGATGTATGCTCATCTTCTGTTCTCTTCGGGAGTATCCGTGCGTCCAGCGGTTGTCTCATTATCCAGCCGTCGTTTGTGTACAGGGTATTTAGCTTCGTTACTCTTCAGATTTTCAGATTCCGTCCCATATGATACTTTTCTGGTTACTTCCCCTGGTAAAACTCCTGGAGAGCACGCACCATTGGTGCTGCCCGTTTTATACTCCTCAACAGAACCAGATAAGCGTTCTGTAGTTCCGTATCATGGTCCGAACCAGATCGCGCCCTCCCTTTCAAATTAAAGATCGTTTTGCCGAGGAATGGAAATGAGCCTGAACCCACGGAGGCCGCAGCGAGATTCTTTTTTCGAGCACGTTTACGCGATCTCTCATGCGCAGGGAGGCAATATGTGTGTGGAATGCCCGACCCCCGTGAACATCCCCAAGTTCAGCCTGATCCAGCTCCAAGGACTACCAGTGTGCTGGTGTCGATTTGTACTTACCCTATACGACATCCTCACCCCCTTCTTTTCCCTCCCAGTCTCAACGGTCAACCGGACTGTAAATACCCGATCCTCTAAATCTGAAAGTACTGCAGAGCCTAAAATGCAGGACCTTTAAATCTGAAATTACTGCAGGGTCTGGAATACAGGTCTCTTAAAAGGACCCCGCGGCTCAAAACACCCACACCCGGGGACACTGCCTGAGCTCAAAGCTAAGAAACCCCGGCCGTTCAAGCAAAATATACAATTTTGCGACAACCAGTTTCTGCTTCCCTGGAGAACACATGAAAGTTAAATCGCACAAACAAAAGATATATTGCTCGTGCAGATGGCGATTGACCTGAAAACTGTCGACTGGTCTCGCATCGACTGGTCTCCCATCGAGGAGGAGGTCGTCCTCGCGCCCGACGGTTGGGAGGCCGCCGACGAGGACCCACACCTCGGGTGCCTTCTGCGCCGGAGGTGGATCCTCGTCGAGTCACTACTTGGCTGGAAGGATTGGCGAGCGGACAGGGGCGACAGATGATTCTGTCGGAAGTTAAGGCACCGTACACGTACCACCTGGCACCAGAGCACCCCCACGATGCGGGAAGCTCCCTGGATCATGAGCGGAGGATGCATTTCTCCACGCTCACGGCTCTGATGCCCCTGGCACAGCACCCCGCCTGTCCTCCAGGTTTTGCACCAGATCATGGTCCGCCTCGAAGCCCTTCGCCTTAAATGCCTCCACTCGAACGGCACTGAGTTCCAGGTTTCCTGGGAGACTCGCTTCGGGTCCATGGACTATGCCGACTTCACGAAGGCGGCCTTGATCCAAGCCCAGAAGGCCATGGCCGAGCTCAAAAAGGCAGACAACAAGGACGAGAAGAAGGAGCCTTCCCTGAAGAGGCCTCGAGAGTGAGGGTCGGCGAGTCCCGCGGGCCTGCCTACCGCGGGCTTGTGGGCAGAGGTGGTAAAGAGGTCACTACCTCGGAAACAAGACTTCGGGTGTCCCGATCAAGATCGGTTCCGAAGGGATCAGGAGGCACTCCTCCTCGCCGTGCAGAAGTGCTACAAGAGCACACCTGCCATGCTGTCAGTGGTGAGCCGCGCTCAGAGATACGCGAAGGAGGCCCGACGCTTTCGTCCCACGTTATCCGACGAGGAAGCCTTCCTGATGTGGGTGAATCGGAAGGTGACGGCTGGCGAGATCAGGGCCGAGTCGGCTCTCCAGTACGTGACCTACTTCCGGATGTCTCGGGTGAACTGGTCGACGGCTCCGCCGTTCAGTCACGAAGCGCTCCTGCACGATTTTCCCGCTCTCCGGACCAACATGCGATGGTTACTGGATTCAGTTCATCGGAAGCATGTTAAAGCCGGGTTCGTTCGTATCCGGCCCTGGTCCGCGCAACTCACGAATGAGGCCGCACGTTGATCGTTTGCTTGCGTTGAACATCGTTGCGCCAGTCCCTAAATCCCGCTGGTTTCACGGCGCGTTTACGGTGGATAAACGGGCCCCCGGTCAGCTTCGGTTCATCCTCAGCTGCGAGTCAATCAACCGGGCCACGACACACGTGCCTTTGCCGCCCTGCGACCTACGCCACCATCGTGAATACGGTGCTGTCCCGCAAGTGGGTGGCTGAGTTCGACTTCCGCTCCTTTTTTTTTTCCAGTTTGCGCTGCCTCCAGAGGTCAGAAGGTACTTCTGTTTCCGTATTGAGGGGAGGCTGTTGTGGATAACGCGCCTGCCGATGGGCTACCGCGCTGCGCCTCAGGCGGCCCAGGCGGTCTCGCTGGAGCTTGCGGTTGCCGCCGCTCAGGGTGTGGACGTTGAGGTTCTCGCGTGGATCGATAACGTGATATTTGTGGCGGACTGAGGCCGAAGTTATAGAGGCCTCAGCTCGCTTCAAGGCTTTTACTTCGAAGGCTTTGACCATCGGGAGCTGGTCCAAGCCTTCCACCCGGGCGGTGCTGCTGGGGTTGGAAGTCGACCTCGCAGCGAAGAGATGGCGTGTGGACCCATCCTGGATAGGAAAGGCCGGACCGGTGATGGATCGCTTCCTGGAGTGTAGTGAGGCTCCCGTCCGCGTGTGGTGGAAACTGACCGGGTCTCTGCTCTGGCGTCGCCACGTGATGGGGTACCCTCTCCACGAGGTACTTCCTCTCTTGCAGCGGATGTCAACCCCGTTCGTCCACCGACAGCCAGCGCGTTCTGGGGCTCCGCCGCGCCTTGCCCAGCTGCGGTCAAGAGCTGCCTCGTTGCCCAGTGCTCCGACATGCGGGGTAACGCCTGGCGGCAATGGTGCAGACCGGTTTACACTCGTTCGATCGATGTCGTCTCCGACGCCAGCATGTCGGCATGGGCCTTCGTGGTAGACGGGTCCCATGTCTACGGCGGCTTTCCTGCGGGGTCAGCCGGCTGATGGATGGATGGATGGTTCTTAACAAGATGCCTGGGGGGGTTCGAATAGGGGCCGCTCGTGCTCCGGTGCCTGTTCTTTTTTGCGATAACCAATTTCTGCTTCCCTGGAGACAGTATTTGTTACAGCTAAAAAGAACGTTGGCAGCAGTTTAACCAGAACACATGGAGGTGTCCCTTATGTTCCCTTTTAAAAAGCGAACTATAACTCTAAAAACAGAATATCCTCTTTAAAAAAACACCAAAAACACGACAGCCCACCGACGGGTGGCCAAGTGCCTGGAACGGATCGGATGTGTTGGGCCCGATGATCGGAGGCCCGCCGGGTGGGAGCCGCGCCGCCGGCAACAGGGGGTACAACAAGAATGGACGGCCGTGGCAGTCTGTCCCCGTCGGTGCCTACACGGCCCCCGGGCTAGGGTACGCCGGAGCTGACTACTCGTACAGAGGTCATTCGCAGCCGCAAGGTAAAGGGCTGTCACGGGCCTCGCAGTCCCGAAACAAGTACAGATCCCAACCGCGAAACGGTCACCAGGGATTCGCCCTCGACCCCGCCGTGACGCGGCTCGCGCCTCGATGAACCATGCAACCGGGGAGAAACGAAAGGAATTGCGGGATATTCACCTCCGAGGAAGGGGGATAAGGGTTGGTATGGAAAGGAGACTTCCTGATTAGATAGGGGGGTTGCTGGTGCGCCCGAGCGGGGGGGGGAGGAGGGGGCATTTCTCTTTCCCACCCCCGTCTTTTTTCGGTCTCCCCCTTCTTCGCTTTGTTGGAAGTTCTTCCTGGGAGCAGGGTCTTCCTCATCTTCGGACGATTTCCCTTGAAGCTTCACTACAGCGTCACACCCCCGTGCATAGCGCTGGTGAAAGCAGCGAAGCCTTGGAGTGCTATGATGGTACTGACCAGCAGTGCTTCTCAACTGCAGTACGTGCACGTCACCAGGTGCTGCTGCGTAGCCAGGTGTCGCAGTGCCTGTCAACAGCTCTGCAAACATTCCCGAAAGGAAGGGGCGTGCACCGATGGCAGCTAGCCACTCGCTGTGACCCCGCGTGATACCGTGACAGCCGCATAGCTTCCTTCTACAACGGTGGATGACCTCGCTCTCTCTCTCTCAATGAAAGCGAGAATGTGGGGTAAGCCCTGATTATTAGATTCACGGTTAAACGAAGCTAGCGCACAAGGTTTGCCTGATCTCGCACCTACTTTCCGATACCAAATAGATGCTCTATTCAAACTCTCTCTCTCTATCTCTATCTCGCTCTCTGTGCACGCATACACACATACGCGCAGACACCCTTTGGCAGAGTCTTTGTAAGTTCTTTTCTTGAGCGTACGCAATACCTGCGGGGAATTGAAAAACCGATTGTGTTTGCTGCTCACGACACCGATGGAGGGAGTAGAGAAGATTGGAACGACGACCCCCCGCTTTCCACCCTTCGCGAGGAAAAGAGTGCATTTCAATCAAAGAGTTGAGACTCAACAGTCTTCAAGTGCAATGCGTGGCAATGCCTACTAGTAGCCGCTCTCTCCCTCGATTGCGAAGCGAGCCGCCTGGTTGATTCCGTGTTAGCGAACGATCTTACGACCAAGCCTCAAACAATAGCGACGGGACTGTTCGTGCACCGGAAAGCCAGCCAAGCTCCACTTGGCTGGCGGAGTAGTGTAGCGCACATCAACCCACCAGCCACAGGGCAAACAGTGGCTATGTGGCCAGCATGTGGGTGGACCGACTGCATGGCTCTGATTCCAAGTGCCCGTAGGCGTTCTTCGTCGCGGGGCAGACAGCTGGTAGCGTAGCAACGTGCGGAGCATTGTCCGTAGTCGAGGTGGCCGGAAACTACCTGTTTTTGAGATTCCGCGCACTCTTGTCTCTCTCTATCTCCATCTCTCCCAGGGTCAGCGCGGCATCGATGACTATGAAAAGGCGGTGCCCGGGATCTGCTGAGGCGTGACAGCCCCGCCTCGTGTCGGTCAGGGAACCACATCTTTTGGCGTGTCCTCTCTCCCTCTGTTTTTTTTTCTCTCTCTCCTTTCCAACCCCTTTTCTGCTCTTCGCTTGACTCAGTTAAATAGCTTCCATCGGTTTCCCTTTTGTCGCGATGGCAGAGTGGCGGTGGTCCAGCCAGGAATGGCCGTATTTCTGCGCACTGACAGACTGAGACCGTTCTCTCGGCTCTCGCACGTTCGTCTGTCGAGGTACTCTGGCCCAGCGCATGCGCCATTTAGCTTGCAAATGATCCCTTTTTTTTTGGGCTATTGCAGTTAGTACACTGCCAAATTCTCAATTCGACTTAACACACTGCCAAAAAAAAAATTAGACTTAAGTGGTGTGATCAACCCTGGAGTTTTTCCGGGTTTGTGCCGGGTTTGTACCGGGGGGGGGGGGTCCGGGTTTTTTATTTTTGTCTCCCCAGCACCCGGTCGTGGAGATTTCAGGCTTCGCGGTGGATTTTGCCACGTTTCATGATCGTCTGGTGCTCGTGGGAGTTTGTCCCGCTCTTTGCGGTCCCTCGCCCTTCTGTTATGTTCAGCCTATGGGCTTCGGTATCGTGAATATTTTGTCGGTTTGAGGCCCCTTCTGTAGCTTGGAAAACGGAAAGAGAAGCAGCATCTCCATCGGATCAGAACGAGGGACAGAAGTTCCCACGCTCAACCCGCTCGGCTGTGCCATCGGAACAGAAGTCGGCAACAAGCGGTTCGGACGGGCGGGTTCCCCGCCCATCAAGTACAACCGGTTTTCCCTCGCCTAGAAGGTGCTGTCGGATGGCTTAAGATGGCCTGAGCAGACTGCTACCTTTGGTTCCGCATCCTTTCAAACTGTGGCTGACCAAGCCGCTGTTTGAGCTCTGCAGGGGTTTTGATGCACTCCGAAATGCGGGTACCAACAACCCCGGCAGCTGGGAGGAATGGCTACCGAGCATGGGTGCGTGGCGTTCGTGGACGCGCAACTGCGTGCAAACAAGCGTCACGCAATTAGCAGAGACAGGTCACCACTCGTTCTGCAGTGGAGTTAGCATTAGCTCAATGTGTCGGGAGCAGTAGTTGTCGACTGAAAAGTAAGCACGTACCGCGGATGCAGAACATCGATGCAGACGATGAGTGCCGCAAATGCAGGGAATTCGAGGCCGTTCTACGAGCAGGCAAGATGGCAAGCGAGAGAGCGTGCCGTGCCTCAGGCAGGTCACTCGAAAACGGGGACCCGAAATGGAAGATTCACCCCCAGGAACAATACCCAGCGGACTGGAAGCGCAGGCAGGCCCGGATGGAAGCATGGGGTGAAGCAGAAGAGACAGAGGAGCGGAGAAACGGGGCCGCACCAGTGGCAGACCCGGACGTTGGGGTTAAACAATTGAAGAAGAAGTGTAAAGACGAGGAAACACCGACTCGGGCATACCGGCCGAGAACAGCCAATCATGGAACCCAGGGCACAAGGGAGGCTACGGCGCGGTGGTGAAGTAACGCTCGCTCGCTAGCATCCGGCAAGAGCCAGCATGACACACGAATTTGGAAATGATGCTTCATTTGGAAACAGCGAGGGCAGAGGGTTAATCTGCTTGTACTAGGCTCCTCGGTTCCCGTAGTATCGGGGGAGTTTGAGGCAATTGCTGGCTGGTGGTCGGTTGTAGTCTGTTGCGTCAAGCACAACCGGGCTTGCCCTCTGGAGGCTTTGGAAAATAGTGGTTCCTGTCTGTCAGAGATGTGCATTCAGCGCTGCAATGGCAAAGCATTCTGAGTACCTTCTGCGGTGGACCTACACTTTCGGTGCCGCCTTACATATTAATTGGTGTTGGTTTTTACTCGACAGGACCCTGGTGCAGTCTGTTTAGCTTGATTGCAGCGATCACCTGCCATAACCTGAAGGGGTGGTGCAAAATAAAAAATCGGACCCCCCTTGAGTTTTTCCGGGTTTGTGCCGGGTTTGCACCGGGCATATGGATCACACCATTAAGTCTAATTTTTTTTTTTCGTGCTGTCGCGGTGTCGCGCTTTTTTCAGCAGTGTCTGTCAGTGCTCCCACGGTGAGCTAGAGTTAGAGATGGGTCGCTCCACCACAACCAAAATGCGTGTGAATCCGCACCACACCCGCTTTCTTCACTGTAGCTTTGACTCCAGCTTCTGACGACCGCCAACCCTCCGACATGCCGGAGGAAGCAAACACCAGCAGTGCACAAGCTGGGTAGTGGTCGATAGAAGCAGATGCCACTGCAGTGTGTCCGCCGAAAGGTGCTGAGCACTAGAAATCCTCACAAGCGAGATCTCATGCCGAAATATCACTGCACTCCTACCAGTCATCAGCACACGATATAAATTTGATATGAATCCCTTGCCGGCGGTCACTTTGAACAAAACGAGACAAATAATGAGATAGTCCTACATAGTCAAGAATACCTGCGCCGCAGGCGCGGGAAAAAAATGGAGGCTTTGTCAGGGGCGGTACGAAGATGCCAAAAACTGGCATGTTGTCACAGCAGTCTGCCCAAAGAGTATTTGAGAGCACAAGAACTCCTGATAAGCATGAGGATAGCTCTGTCCTTCCCTCTTCACCACAGTTTTGTGTTGGGCTCAGTCAGTTTTGACCCAATGTGACAACATGCTCGTACCATCAGCCACATTTTGTGCCCCAGGCGCGGAAGCTTTTGAAGCAGTCCGTGCTGCAGGTGCCAAAGTCGAGGTAGAAACATTCTGCAAAGACTTCATGACCAGTACTAGTCGCGCTACACCCACACGGGTTCACTCCTACACCCCCAGGTACCAGGCCGGAGGAATTCCTCAGGCCCCCCCGGAGGAATTCCTCCGGAGGAGTTCCTCCGGGGCATTTCTCAGCACCTTTTTTTTTTTTTTGAGGAATTTTTCCGGTTTTTTCCTTAGCGGGAGCACTGGCAGTGTATTAAGTCTAATTTTTTTTTGAAGTGTATTGAGTCGAATTTGGCAGTGTATTAAGTCGAAGAAATTTCATTGGTGTATTAACTGCAAAACCCCTTTTTTTTGCATACCGTCCCGCTCTCGATGCGACTTAATAGCGCAGCTGGGTGTGCATAGTTGTTCCTGGCTCATAGTCGGCAACCCGTGTAGCGGTGTTTTGCAACCTACAGCGCACAGCCAGGGAATCCCTGGTGGAGGTCCGCTCCGACGTGCAAATCACTCGCCAAAGCTGGGTATTCGGGTTGCCCCGCAGACTCGAGAGCCCAGGCACCGGGGACGGTTGCTCACTGATCATGGCGCCTTGCGTTCGAAATGCCAAAGCGGGGGGTGTCTGTTCTCTCGTCAGCTCGCTTGCCCCAACCCTTGCCTGGTGGTGTCGGTAATGATCCACGCAGACTGCTGGGTACTTTACTTCCTTTTTTTCCTTTTTCGCATGTCAATCCTCTAGCCATGTCATGTCATGTCGCCAAAACATTCTCTTAACAGTCGACACACTCGCTCCTCCAAAGTGTCAAGAGCCGCCCTGGACACTTTTCAACCCCCGGAGTTTCAAAGCAAACCTTTCACTCTGGAACAACAAGAAAAGAAAGAAAACTATACTGATTTGGTCCACCAGTGGGAAGTTGCTTCACCTGGGGGAGGGGGTGCGCCGCCAGTGTAGCGGCTACTACCATCCCTAGCTTTACTTCACGCTTCGCAGCTGCGTGTGGTGCGATTGAATTGCAGCATCACACATAGCCCTGAACGGGGGCTGAAAAGCGTCAGAAAGAAAGAGGAACATCATCAAGTCCAACTCACAAAAAACTCTAAAAAAATGACCCCACCACACCACTCTCCCCCGCCTCAACGGTCAACCGGAGACTCAAACAAACCGGCTAGTCGAGAAAACGGCACGAACGAAAAGAAATCATGGGGGGGGGGGGGGAGAGAAGTAAATGGATAAAGGAGAAAGAAAGAAAGAAAGAAAGAAAGAAAGAAAGACAGAGTGCCGACCTCAGCATACCTGCATACCTTGCTTCGCATGTGTGCATGCGGATGTCTTCAGGGCACCGCCGTCGACACTGTTGACGGCGTTTTCCCGGAGTGGAACGGACGCCGTCGTGAACTACTGGGGGGGGTCAAATACTGTAGGTAGTCAAATACAATATTATTGGCAAATACAATAGGTACGCCGAAAAGGGGGTTTCGGTGAGCATAGTTTTGGAATACAATATTATTTGTCCTCAGTGGGGGTTTGCAGGGGTTTCCTCGGGCTTCCCCACTCGAGAGCAGCTTCTCTTTCGAGAGAAGTTCAATGTAGAACATTCCTGAAGCCGGGACCAATCTTACTGCTTGATTTTGCTGTCGATGGCATTTTCCCCGGATTCGGGTTCAATAATTTCTGAGAACCACCCGAACCCAAAAAGAAATGGCCCGCTTTTTTTTAGCACGTGGTCCAGCGGCTCCCACACCCACAGGTGGTGCTGAGGGTGCTGGTTCGATTCCTGGCGGAGTGGGTTTTCCAAAGTCTGAAGTGCCATCTGGGGGCCAGATTTTAGGCTATATCGAGTGTAGAAAAGGTGCCGATACATGCCAGGGATAGCTCTTTCCGTCCCGCAAAGCTTTTGCCAAATTTCCTCCATTGTTGACCCCCAAGTGCCTGTACCCAGACTTTCAGCACCCAGACTTTTGAAAACCCGGGTTTCTTTAGCCTCCCCCAGCAAATACAATATTATATCTGTTGTATTTGATCCCCCCAGTAGGAACGATCTTGTGTTGTGTTCGTAAACCGTGGTACAACGTGAATCTCTGTTGATAAACAGCGGCAGGCAATGTGATGCAGCTCCAGGGGATACTGGTTGATGCTAGCTTTATAGCGTTATTTATAGTTAGGGCTCAATCGATTGTCTGCAATCAGAAAATGACCAATGCTTGCTGCTGTGTCTAGGGATAAAGACCTTTCCAAGGGGCCTTAGGTTCCATGGAAAACACAAAAAAACTAAAGACAACAACAGGGCCCTAAAAGGCAAGTCATGATAAATGGACTTGGCGGCCAGAAGGAGCATGTGCGACCCACTTGTTATGAAATAATAAGCGAATTCAGACCAGCCATGTGACACAAATATTTGCCGTGTTTGAACCTGCAGCAAATCGACGAGGAAGCCCCTGGACAGGTTGGCCTGAGTTTTGGACTTGTTCAGGGGTTCCGGATCATGATTGCATGTATGGCGGCATGTGGTAGTCCCGTAACAAGCGATCAACACATCAAACATGCATGGAAAGCAGACGTACTGCCTAAGCTAAAAACTAACAGTTCAAAAACGAAAGCGCTGCAGGACGGTCTCCCGCAATTTTGGAATCGTCGGAGTCCGGACAATTCCCTTAGTTCCCGTCTGATTGTGCAATAGCGGAACTCACTTGCTTCGGCAGGTCTCACGTCGGACGCTGACAACTACGTCGAAAGACAACGGACTGCCGTTCATGATGGGAAGTGGGCCAGCGAAGGGTCGCCTCCGAACTGCGCGTCAGAAGGTCGCATGGAGTACACGTTTATGAATGAGCGATATTGAGTTGGGACGAGTGGCATATCCCAAGGGGGGGGGAGGGGGCCAGGGGGCGCACTAAGGATTGGGGGATGCAACGGTCAATGTCAACGTCTGCTAAATTTGGAAGGGGGGGGTCTTGTTTGGCGCAACTGGTGGCCGGGCACCCTCCCCGACCCCTTTTTCCGGGGACCCCCTCAAACGCGCTCTTTCGCGATGGATCTTTCCACTCCGTCCTCAGTTCGTCTGCGAGGCCTGAAATTTGACGTGCAAAACACAGGCTGAAACCGGAAAAATCTGCTCTTTCGTGGTTTTCTTGTGCCGTTTTTTCGAATTTCTTTAACCACATACGGACGAACGACGCATATATGCGTCGTTTAATACAAGGTTATTCCTGTCACCAAGTTCGAAGCCAAGTACTCATCGAAAGTGGTCGTCATTTGCACAGGGCTTTCAAATGCGACCTTCGTCGGGCAGAAAAATCGACCCTGGCTGAGGGCGGATGCCGCTGCGAAAACGGGGGCGCAGTCAAAAAGTGGGGTTTTCAGGTTTTGGCCAGTAGTCATTTCAGAATACTGGCCAGTAGTCATTTCAGAATACAAGTTAGGACACTTGCCAAGTCCCCCAGACACGCCAAGTGTCTGGAAACTCATCGAAGGTGCTCAATGTTTGCTTCTTCGGAAAGATATGGCTCAGATCTCTCCGATACGTCATTCGTTGGGCAGAAATATCTTTCGAGAGCTGAAGTGATACCACAGCGAAACCGGGGTTCAATCATGAATTATCAACCTTCAATCACAAGGTGCCAAAGAAAGAGAAATGAAAAATGGTGAAGAAGACTGTATCATTTGCACAGCCTGAAGACCTTGAGTCGCTGGAGAGTTCGTCAGATGAGGAGTCCGATGTGTCCGAGTAAGAACCAGAGAATGTGGAGGCGGTCGGCGTGATGGGCTTACTCAAATCCCAGCAGTTCAGCGGGTGCACCGTGGTGGACTCAGCATGTGCGTGGGAGAACGGGCGCAGTGCGAGGGGGTTCGCGCCACTGCCAGGGTTGGCACGTCATTTGCGAAATGAGCAGAAGGGTGTAGAGTGCGGGTACATCTGCACATGGCGGGCGACGCACTACCGGTCGACAGGCTGTCTGAACCTGCCTCAGGACAGTGCCATGCGGGCTTATGCCCGCGACACTTTTAGGGTGACCGCGAGGAGTGTAGGATCGCTACGGGCATTGGACTGTCAAGAGGTCCACACCTTCTGTCTCCAGCACGACATCGGGTTCTTTGTCACACCGCATGTGCTGACGTCAGCACTGGTGGAGTGGGCACTCAACAACCACTCACGGACCGAGGATACAGCAGGCCTACGTGACACAAACATTGTATTCCTACATTCCTCCGAAGGCAATACAATTGGCCACTTCATTCTGTTCCTCTGCGCACCACCAGCCCCTGAGAAACCTGCAGCAAAGACGACACCGAAGAAGGTAGCAGCAGCAAAGGCGGCACCAAAGAAGACGGCAGCGAAGGTGGCACCGAAGAAATCAGAAGCGAAGGAGGCACCAAAGAAGGCGGCACCAAAGAAGGCAGCAGCGAAGGTGGCACCGAAGAAAGCAGAAGCGAAGGAGGCATCAAAGGAGGAAGCAACCCCGTGCAAACACAGCTCCTCAGTCCCGTGGTCGAACGAATGCCACTCCACTCCGGAGATCCCGTTCGACACCACCAAGTCGGTCCCCAGGGCGATCTCGACCATGCAACCCCGTTGTCAATCTTCCGCCAATTTTTCACCGATGAGGTGGTGGGAAAGATTCTAGGCCAGAGTTGTGTGTATGCAGAACAAAATCTGCAAAGGGGAGGGAGAGCACATTCAAGGTCCCAGACGTTTTAGAGACACTGAACTGGCTCGGGATTACTCTCGCCATGGGCCTCAGTGTGAAAGGTGACCTCAAAGCCTACTGGTCCACCCATCCGGTTGACTACATGCCCATCTTCGGCCAAACGATGTCTCGTGATCGATGGCTCGAGGTTCTTTACAACTTCTCACAACAACTTACACTTTACCGACAACAGTGTCGACGATGACCATCGTCTGAAGAAAATACACAACTGCTTTGACATGGTGGCCGAAGGATGGGCAAGTGCGTATGTACCAGGTAGGCACTTGTCCTTTGACGAATCGGTGATCCGATTCAACGGCCGCCTCAGTTTCAAGCAGTTCATACCCCAGAAACGCCACCGCTACGGCATCAAGGCCTTTGGGCAGATACGGAAGCAAATGAGGCCAGACTATTCCGGAGCCCCGACAACACAGGCGAAGAGACGAGCGAAGTCGCCAGCACCGCGCGGAAAAGAAGCGTACACCGCGATCCAAAACCCTGTCAAAACTCATCTTCCCAGCGAAGGCGAGTGGCTTGAGAACGTATCGCTGTGCCTTTTGTGTGTGCCATACAAGTAGCTCCTTGACACCGACTATTGTTTCTCTGAGTCTGCGCAACGTATTATGAAGTCACAGGGACCAGAAACAAGATATGGCACACCCTTGCGCTGAGAAGAACATTCTTCAGGGGGTGCCCGGTGACTTTGTGCAGATTCTTGTTTCTGGTGCCTGGCCGACTTCGTATGCTCATCTTGTGGTGCGTTAATGATTTCTCATTTAGCTCCGAGGTGCACATTTGAAAGATATGCCACGAAATCTTTCAAATGCACCCCTCGGTTCCTATTTCTGACCCATCTTCCCCAACTCTGAGTATGGCCGGTGGCTTACCCTAAAAAAGTCCCTTTTTTGCAAATTAACCCTTAATTAATGGGTCAACGTCCCTCAGTGCGCACCCTGGACGACGAAGTGCAAAAAAGACGAGGAAAACATCCATAAATAACGCTAAAAAAAGAAGAAAGGTTCCAGTCGGTAGGTGCCCTGTGTTTAATCTTTCGTTCTGACATGTTCGGGATTTGACGGATCAGCATCCTCCGGAGGAAATAGACAGTATGTCCTCCTTTCCGGCGCATTTTCTTCCGGTGTCGACAGCGCTACTTGACTTTCCCCAAGAGTCTGTCATGGCCAAGGTCATTCTCCCGATGCTAACCTGAAAGATGTATCTCCTCCCCTCGCTTGCCCACCCGTGTATTCAAGTCTGGTGCGGCGTCGTGGCAAACCTACAAAAGTCATTGTGTGACTTGCTTCGTTGTTTGTGTCATCAGTTTGCGAAGCCCGCATGCTGTAATGCATCGTCAAAGACCGACTCGTGCGCAAACGTGGGGCAAGTCCGGAAAAACTAGAGACGAGCTCAGGGAACCATCGGGCAGATGACACCACCAAAACGAACGGCGAAAAAGCAAGATTTTCCTTTTCACGGAAGTTTCAGAAAAAGGAAAGAAGTAACCGGAACGAACGCAACGTAACAAGCATACATGGCGCTAACCACAACTTCACCACTTCACCGATTTTGCGTTTATTATTATTATTTACACCACTTCACCACTTCATCATGGCACTCACTGCTCGCCGCTTCACCACTTCATGCCTTGCTGCGCTTAGCCACTTCATCGTCATGCCTTACTTCGCCACTTCACGCCACTTCGCCACTTCATGCCGTACTGCGCTTAGCCACTTCATCGTCACACTTCATGCTTTACTGCGCCAGTTCACCACTTCATACCGCACTGCGCCACCGCTTCATGCTTGTCAGCACTTCATTGTGCTGTGTCAAAATCAGAAAATACGTATGACCAAACTTTTGTGTGTTTTCCGATTCCTTTTGAATCCGGTGCCCAACACCTTCCTGGTGAGTGGTTCGTTACGCGCTTAGCATTCCCACGATGAATCGACACAACTGCTCTTGTCGTCCGCGTGGCTTGAACTCGTGCTTCCTCTGCATCTCCTTTCCGTCCAGTTTTGGAAGTCTCACAGTTTGAGGTCTCCACCGCCATTTGGGAACGTGCACTGCTACCTGCTCCGGACGCTATCAAGAATGGCCACAGGAGACGGGGCTTTTGTTCCGGACGAAATGCACACCGTGACAACGGATGCGGGTACGGCACAAGGCCCAGCATGACGTGCACGACTTTCTGCTGGCCCTGTTTTCCCGGCTCAACAGAGAGCATCGGCGCAGTGGTGAATGGGTGTGACTCCTTTCCTCCGTAAGCTCGCAGCAAAGTCTCAAAGTTTGACTGCTTCAAGTGATGTAAACGTGCTGCGAAACCCGGCGATTCACTAAGTGGATGCCCTGCTCCTTGATCTTGAAGAGACGTTGGTCGGCGCCGGAGACATCTGGACGAACAAGTGGAAGTGCATTGCGCAGGCTGGCTGCGACGGACGGTTGGGTTCCAAGCCAGCTACTGAAAAGCCACACAAGGTGCTCAAACGTTGATGCTAGTGAAGGCTGACTGGCCCCGGCCCCACACAAGACAAGCTGAGGGGGAAAAAAATATACTGTATCGGATCGCACCACGGCTCGTAGATTTTTTTTTTTCACCACTCCACGAGCGCAGGGTATTAGTTTGAAGGCTTCCGGGGTTTGCAGATTTAGACCGTTACTATGGGGTGGTTTTGGGCGGTGTTTCGGTGCCGTTTTCGCCGATGTACGGCGTCTTGGGGCGGAGCCGACAGATCTCCACAACTTCGTTCGGCAAAAGAGGAGTCTTCATGGGTCCTTTATGGGTCAATTATGGTCACCCCGTCAGTTTGGCGACACGTTTTGCGGGCGTTTTTTCAACCTACACCAGTCTGGAACAAGCTTTTCGGGGGTTTCCGAATGCTTCTGGGTTCCCTGTGGGGTTGGGTGCCATATGGGGACGCGCTCCAAAAACAGTCAAAATCGTAAACAGACAGTCTCGTCAGGCAGCTGAAGGGGGGTGGGCCTGGGGACCTGTTTTCCTATGATTCCTATGATAACAACACGGTTTTGGTGTGCACCGCCGTGCTTACAACAACATTTTTAGCGTTATTTTTAGCAACATCGCGCCGAAGGCGCGACGGAAAATTTGGGCAAAAATCCTCCGCCCCCCCTTCATCATGTGTGGGCAACTCTTAGCTCGTGTGGGATACTCAACTGTCAAACAGGACCTTGGCCCGGTAATGAAGCACAGTGGCAGCTGCAACCTGCCGACCCGAAGCTGAACACAATTGAACGGCAGCAGCTGGGTCTCAGCAGCGGAGGCTCAGCAGCCTTCAGCACACCGCTACAAACACCACACCCCCCGCCTATATTTACTTTGAACACCGTTTTTTGAACATTTCTTTTTTTTTCCCCGCCAAGTCCGGTTTGCAGATTTAGACTGTCGGTCTAAATCTGCGCCTCGCCGCAAGTTAGCACCATGTATACACCGTAACAAGTGCAGCAAAAAATTAAAAAATTAAAAAATAAAACGAAAATAAATAACGCTATAAAAAAAAGGACTGCAACCACAACGAAAGCGAGAAGATATTTGAACACTCGCACTGCTCAAGAGACTGGCCTTACACGAGCTTGCCGCCTCTCGGCGTACCGTCCAACAGCAACGCGCAAGGGATAGTTCTGATTCCCGCACTCTGGTTCTGAGCTTGCCACCAGCTCCCTGTAAACATGCGCAACCGCCGCGAGTAACACCCGCGACGCAAGCGCGTCAAGCACCGTACCCACCTCGCCTAAAAATGAAAACTGACGACGCCCGCGGAACCCCACTCGTTACCTTACGAGCGGGGGACATATATTGATGTGCGTTTACGGCAGAACCCGAGTGGAGTTCGGACGTGCCTCCAAAGTAAAGATACGATCAATGTTTGCTGCTGTGGATAGAACCCTATGCAAGAAGCCCCAGGTTCTTTTAGAACCATACAATGCTTTAGTCTAACCCAGAGTTCCTCCAGAAGGCTTTCTGCACCCTAGACAACCTCCTTTCCTCTCCGTCCGAGACGACAACGGCCAAATTTACTATTGTGCAGTCTATCGTCAGAGACAAACGGTACGCGGGGCAGGAAGCGAGCAAAGCATGGCACAACGCGTGCAAAAAGGGTCGGTAGCGAGTCTATCGTGACACGTGCATCGTGGCAGCGTCGTGCGTATCAAGCTAAAGCTACTACCACTACTATGGGAGTTTCCAGTAGTTTGCGGGTTGTCCTACAATGTATTGAAGGCTAAAACGTATACCATGTTTTTCGTGGTTGATCAGAACTAACCTGAAAATGAAACAAGGTAAAAGCAAGTGGGAAAACGATCAAACCAGCGTGTACAAACTAATTCGCCTAACCAGCTAGAAGAGCGAGAAGACGTGACCTTAGACACGAATTCTGGCGTATGAAAGAAAAAGCGTTTGTCGGAAACCGAACGAAAGTCAAGAAGCTGATAACTCTGGCCATCCGATTCCGTTGAAGACAGCAGTGCTGTCATGCCTCGAGCAGGCTACGGCCGCAGGCCTCCCTTTACCTTTTAGACTGTTCCTTGTGCTAGGCGGTCGGGATTTGAAGTCTCCATTTTACTTGAGGCGCACTTTTTACGTTTTTCTGGATGAGACGACGACGACTACCAAATTTACTACTCTTGTGCAGCCTATCGTCACAGATTGTTCCTGCATATCAAGTTCATGGTGGAGCTAGCTAGGCCCTACCAGGTCCACACCCCCGTGCACTTGCAATGTGTGTGTGTACTGGTCATTCGTATGACAGTAAGCGTGGTGTACGTTGTCCCAGGTTAGGTGAATGCAAAATGTCAGTTGTCACTCAGCTGCATGGGGCAGTCCAGGTTGTCCTGGGTCGCCGTCGTGCAATTGCCGCAGAGGTGAGCAACGTTCGGGTAGGTTCATTTCGACACGGGGTACTGTGTTTTAAAGCACACACAAAAAAAAGAGATGCGCCCCGCAGGAGGAGACAATGCCTGTTCTGGTCTCTGGCAGCACACTCTTGCAGGACCTGGCCGAAAAAAAAGAAAACCCGAAAAAAAATGAAAAGGCGTTCCCGCCTTCCTCAAGTGCCCCCTCCCTCCTCCCTCCCTCGGCTACCCGACGCCACACCGCTGTCCTGGCTGCAGACGCTCAGGGTCCACGCTGATGGTCGTGTGCTAGTGTCCGTGGCTTACAAGACCGAAACCCGGTGTTAATAGGACACAGCATTCGAGGACACATCAAAGCACGGTCTTGTGTTCGCCTGGGATGGAATCACGGTTTTTCGTTAGCACGACTGTCCCATCCAAAAGACCTCTGATAAGCTTGAACTCTGATCGGTACGTGGATCATGAGCGAACCCCCGGAAGGACAAACCAGGTGGAGACAGGACACGGTGTGGAGCACATACTCATACCCTTACCATTCAAAGCACGCTGCTGCACTCTTCCCAACCTCGACTTCCCGGAATCATGATAACAAACAAACAAACAGTTCCAGCTCTTTGTGTAGTTGGAGCTCATTGTTCAGAAAGGAGCACTGCAACCTTAGGCTACTGTGCACTCTCAATACAAGGCGCGTATTGGATCGCCCTAACGACAACGCCCGAGAAGTAAGAACCACTCAGTGATAGAGAGAATCCGTGGACTGCTGTCGTAACATAAGCCTGCATTTCAGCAAGATGACAGATGTTCGCGGCTTCTTCGTCAATAGGCGCTTTCTTGCATTTCCGGCCTCGTCATTCGGGCCTAATGCGTGCCGAGTTAGACACACACACAGCCGTAATGTGTTCAGTTTGGGCAGCCCCCGAACGGCGACGTCCGCGCGGTGGGAACCAGCCTCAGAAGCCGGAGCTAAAAAGCGGGTGTCGCACCTGCTTTACGGGGTGGGCCCTGCTGTTTCCAACAAAACCTTGCATTTGTTTTCTCCTCCGACAGCAAGCGCCAGACAAGCCCATCCAGGGCTTCTGGTAGGGATTCTACTGTTTCGAGCGTCGGTTCGAAACTTATAGTCGTTTCCAGGAATTGAATCGGGGATTTATTTATCAAACATGAAATGTTGGTGGAATTGAGAAACTCGGCGCCGCAAACCGTGTCGTTTTCACCAGCGTCCTGCATCCAGCTTTACGTAAATCTTCCCATTGCCAAAAGGTCGCCCGGAGACTTCAAACTGCCGAACTTTTCACTCTGAAAACGATCAATCACAGCGTTCAACAATCCTTTTTCGCAGCTCCAGCTTCTGGGGCGTGGGCACCACCGTGCGAAATGCTCCAGGCAAGGCAGGGAGAGAACCGACCAACTTCTCGCTGTTCGGCAACATTGCTTGCGAGCACGTTGTTTCCCAGTGGGAGGGCAGCGGGCACTTCTTCCCCCACCCTAACGCGTTCTGTTCTGAGCCTCCCGTTCGATCTCGTTCAGTCTCTCTCTCTCTCTCCCCTTTCTCTCTCGTTGAATACCGTTGGAGGGGGGGAGTTCCAGGCACTATAGGGTGCAGCCTTCCCGGCCCAAATTTCCTTTTATTTTCCTGTTGCAGTGCGGGTGACCACACAGGGGAGGGCGGTGTGCCCTCCTCCCGTGTGGTCGCTCCGGCTGAAGTCTTCCTCCAAGTCCTGGCTCGCAGCACTAGTGGGTAGCTTGCCGCTGCCAACGCGGCGTTTCACGTGCGTCTTGAATGAGGGCAACTGCACTTTGCAATCGGAGTCTGATAGATATGCTGACAACCGATGTCCGTAGCCCGATGGCGTTGTCGTGTGGTTGGGCTGTTGATGAGGAGACCCAGCCGACTGGTCCCCCAGCATCAGCGCACTCACCTGGTAGCGTGAAGAGAGTAAATGACACATGATAAATAGCAGAAAAGAGAACACCGCATCATTTTGCCCAATATTAACTTTTCTTTTTTTGACTTTCTTTCTTCTTGTTCTTTTGTCTCGCTCCGTTCTTCGGTGTGCCATACGCGCTTCTTCTTATTTTCTCTTCACTCCTGTCCGACGTTAGGAAAGTGGCAGCCGCGGGTCAGTCCGACCTTCTTCTGGCTGACTAGATGACATTCAGACTACAGCCAGGCCGGACTAGTCTGATTCAGACAGGCTAGACAGAGGGCTAACTCCGCCTATCTGAGTCAGACTGGTATCAGCCTCAAGTCAGCTTATCGGAAGTCCACCCGTTGGGTCCGTCACGTCTGAGCCAGACAGTCAGGCTTACGCAGGCTGACAGTCAGCTCGTCTGACGTGGACCAGTTGCTTCAGACCAACCGAAAACTCAACCACAAATAACGCTACAAAACATGCATTACCTGCGAGTGCTGTGCTACATCCAGTTGTTGTCCAGTAGGATCATGAAGACAACCGTTCTCAAGCGGACTTTCACCAGGGCGCTTGCAATCGCAGTTTTGGACAGAGATCCACGTTTTCAAACCGCCGAGAGGCGGAAAAGGTGAAAGATTTGTCTTAGGTTATCGACATGCGCGACCAAGGCAATCCTAGCTTGGATCAGTCCAAATTTGCAAGCCCCCCTCGAAGCTAATACCCTGCTTTTCACTCCAAAAAAGGAAAAAGAGAATATTCACACCCACTCTCACTCAGTCTTGCTCTCCTGCGCACTGCGAACTCACTTCTCACTGGGGGTTGGTCTTGTCGAGCCTGCATGCTGGACCGTCATGGAGCATTTAGACCGGTCAGTTTCTGAGCGTCAGTTTGCCAACGCATCACACGCGGGCTTGGGCAGATACACCGCATCTAAAGCAAAGAATGCACTGCTTACCGCGCAGGGGTCGTGCTTCGCGCTTGACTGCCCGAGCCAGACTGCTTCTAGGAGTGAATCGCTTGTCTTATCATCGGTTTCAGCTGCCAGCTGCCTACCTGTCAGTACATCAGAGTCTAACAGCAACTGCAGGGGGGGTGAACTGCAGGCCAGTTCCAGCTCCAACGTTCACGTTCTGCGGTGCTGCGGCTTTGCCCCCCCCCCCCCCCCCCCCCCCCCTCGTTCTTCCGCCAGCCGGTACTCAAACTGTGGGAGAAGCATCCAATTCCAACCTGCCTCTGGGAACTCCGCTCGCTTCGGAAGAAGCTCTCAACTGTTCCGCGTCCCCTCCGCTAAGGTTGTTCGTGTTATGGCAGCATGCCAAAGGGTGGGGCAGAAAAATTCTGGCAGGTGGACGATGCTGAATGTGGGGTATGCAACCTATCCCCTCCAGAGCCCGTAATCAGAGGCCGAATCAGGGCCCTAATATAGCCTTCACATGGGCTTAGCACCCCGTTTCTCTGGGGTTCGAGACTGTGTTGGACGCACAAAAGGGCGCGTACCCACGCACACTTTTCTGACCAAACCCCTACCCCCCCCCCTTGCTGCATGAGAGGCAGACTAAGATGCTGACAATCCTACTACCCCCCGATGATTCTGCCCGAGCACTGAACACAGATTTGTCTTCCAACGAAGGTCGTACGCTCGATAGCGCATTTGCTTTTTGCGAAAGGAACGCCACCACGAAAAGCCTCCAGGCAAAAACCCGTTTTCACATTTTTTTTTTTTTTTGAAAAAGACTTGATGCTAGCATCAACCGCGCATTAAGAGGCGTTCTCGCTAAATCATTAAACTATAGCTTTCTCCCCGCCCCCCACCCATCCCCCCGACCCCGAGGGCTTTTGTTAATTCTTCCGTCCGCACGGACCCTGCAATCATCGTGGGGGCCAAGCCGGTCCACCCCTGCTGATAGTTTGGATTAGCTTGGATTAGAATGCAAATAATCTGTAATGGCGACAATCTGCATCGCCGGCGTCGCGGTTATTCTCTTCGCACGTGATGTGTCAAGTTTTCGCCACTTCAGCTCGTCTTGATCGTCGCTTTCAGCAGGTGCGCGTTTAGTGCTTCGCTTCTCCTTCGACTGCTGGTTCATCGGTTGCGCGTCGATAGTTGCTTCCTTACGGCGCTTGGGCGATGGCCATGTTGTCTTCTGTGAAGCTGCCGAGGTTGATCGTCGCTTCTTCGTCTTTGCTCTCGAGACCGGGTTTCGCACTTCGTCCGTAGCTGCTCTCGGAAGTACCGGCACCACCGACATGGCGCGCTTCGCTTGCTTCGGCGGAGACGCTGCTGCCTCAGGGCTTATCAGCTCCGATCTCCGCTTCACCGCCGATCCGACCCCTAAAACAAGCCCTGTCCCTCTTACTTTCACTGCAAAACCAGATCCAAATACAAAAATGACTCCCCCCCCACCCGATCTCTACTACAAGGCGAGTTCCAGCCTCAGAAGCTCGTGTCATAGCGGGGTGTCTTGAAAAGGATGCGGGGCCCTAGTCAGCTCTTGGGGGTGATTCTGCCCGTTTTTTTAGTCTTATCACTCTTGCGGGTTACCTTTCAACGTATTGTGCAGGCTAAAAAGACGTAGGCAGCGTGTTTTGGTGGTTGCCCCGTTTTCTTTACCTGAAACTGACACAGGGTAAATACAAGGGGGAACAACCGGCAGGCACAAACAAAACAAAGCGCCTGTCTTTTTTTTTTTGCTCATGAAACGCAGGCCTCTGGCCGGACCTCGCCGTGCAAAGATTGTAAGCTTTCGCCCTTTCTTGCACATGCAGGAGGGGCGTTGCGGGTGCCGCTCCCCCCATCCCAGACCGGTGTAAGCCAGGACGTTGTCCGGCGACACCGAAGCCCACCCTCTTCGCCGCCGACGAATGCCGCGGGGCTCACCTCAACCGGCGATGCCGAATCGAAAGCGCCCCTCCCATCCAAAATTCCTTAGCGAAAACGGCGCGTTTCGAAGAGGCGGACAAATATGCGGTTCATCGCTACAATTTTTTTTTTTGTTTCTACCTAGCCCCCCCCGTGCATAAGATGGATAGCCAAACCCCCTTGATTAAGATGGATAACGGGCGAGAATGCCAATCCATCTTAAACACGGGGGTGAGGTACCCCTGTGCAAAGTGACTACCCTGTAGTCTACAGTGCCCCCGTGTTTAAGATGGATACCCCCCTTGATTAAGATGGATACCGCCAAAACCCGAGTTTTTTATCCATCTTATGCACGGGAGGGGCTAGGTAGTCGTACAATACGCAGTGCTCCCGCTAACGAAAAGTGCGAGGAATTCCTCAAAAAAAAGAGGCTGCAAAAAAGAGGGTGAGGAATTCCTCATGAGGAATTCCTCACCTTTTTCCCGTTGGTACCGTTAGCCGGGGGGGGCGGAGCCCCCCCCGGACCCCCCCATTTGGAAGACTCCGGTGCCCCCCTGCAACAGAAGCTAATAGGCTGCACCAAACGCGAGGGCCTAGGGGGAGAAAAAAAAAGCCTCACCCAGGTTTTTGGGGTTCCTCACTAAAAGTGAGGTTAGCGGGAGCACTGGTCGCGGATCAAAAAAAATAAGAGCTCGTCACTCGCACAACCGCGGCTGATACAAAACTAATGATGATGATGATGATGTGAAGAGAGAGTTGTTTTCGTTGAACGCATTGCCTGATCGTTTTTTACGTAAAAGCTGGATTCAGGACGCAAGTGAAAACGCCACGGTTTGCGGCGACGAGCTCCTCATTTCCTCCAACATTTCATATTTGGTAAAAAAAAAAAAAGAAGTCGACCCTAACAGGGTAAAATCTTGCGTAGTATGGGTTTCTGCGTCACAATGCCGCCAGCTGCACGTAGACTTGCTGTACTGGGGCAATGGGGTTCCCCATTGACCCTGAGCTGAAGTTCGGAAATGCATCCCCTGGCATAGTGGATAAAGCCGGATAATTGTGATTGGCCACACGACTAAGTGACAAGCTTGCCAACAACACCTGCGCCGCAGGCACGGAAGACTTTAGAGCAAGAATGGCCACCTATATTGAGAGTCTGTTTTACCCTGTTTCCTTTTTGCAATCTGTCGAATCTCGGTCGCATCCCGGTCGATCCGAGCGAAACGAAGGCAGCCTGCAAAGCGGGCTCGCAACCGAAGCTTAGACGATCTAGGGTTGCGAATCCGATAGGGCGGTAAGAAGCCACGCATACAACCAGGCGCACTCGAACGTCGACGTAATCGCACAGTCGTAGCCAGAACGACTGTTCCGCTAGGAAGAATCAGGAGGACGACGCCACCTCTCCCTTGTAACGATGCTGGGAACATCGTTCTCATAGGGGCTTTCGCCCCGATAATGAGTGAGTACCACTCACCTGCCGAATGCACCAGTGCCGAAAATGGATGATGCTCAAGCGATCCACCATCTTTGGCCGCGTACTGGTATCACAAAGCCAGGCATGCGTAGGAGTGTAGGAGTGTAGGAGTGCGTGGTCCACGCCGCGAAGTCGTTGGCGTGTCCCGGCCTTTCAGCCCGGATCTCTGGCCGCGTCCGTCTCCTTCTTTCGTCGCCTTTTCTTGTTTCTCGCTGGTGCGTCCGGGTCGCCTGGTTGGCGCCTCTCCTTCGCCCCGAGGCACGAGTGCACGCGGTGAAGTCCAGAGCCTCAGAAGCTGGGGTTAAAGAGGGTGTGCCGAGTCACACCCGAAAAGCGGGTGTGGCACAACCAAAACGCGTGTAGATGCACACGCTTAGCTCCAGCTTTTGAGGCAGGGCTCCACCGTGCACCGCTCTGCTGTTGGATTGGACCTCCCCACACCCACACCTTCCCCTCCCCTGCCCCGTCAACTTGAAAACAGGTCAAAAAAAAAAAAAAACGCCAATGCAACCTTATCACAACAATCACCCAACACGGCCCCACCTCGCATGCGTGCAGCGCCAGATGTGCTAGCAGAATGACAGCGCGCGCCACCCGGGCTACCATAAAAGGTGAGGCAAAAGAGGCATCTCTTTCCACTCCCGTCCTTGCATTCGAACAGGGGAAGCATCCCCCTCCCCCTAGCAGTGTTCTGTCGAAACAGCGAGCTAAGATTATCTGCCCCTGGGGGAATCCAACTCCCCCGCCTAAAACGAAAATACTCTAAAGTCAGAGATACTCTAAAAAACGAGTTTCCCACAGATTTCGTAAAGAAACCAGTGCGCTAACACTGCTGTGAAGAAACGAAAACGTGCATAAGGCATTTTCCCTTCAGTCAGTGATTTATATATGGGTCTGGGGCTCGGGGCCACCCCGAGCGCGAAAAAAAAAAATTGACTTAATTTTGGGCTGGGGGTTGGGGTAAGGCCGGGTCACTACCAACCGGGATCAGCGGGGGTGAGGGACGAAGCCATGGCGAAAGCCATGGCGAAAACCATGGCGAAGCCATGGGGGCAGGAAGAGTAAAACGGAGGCGGGGAAAGAGGAGGCAGGAGGGCCAGGGGCGGAGGTGGTGGGAGGCGAGACGTTGACTACCAAGTCTAATTAAATTTGGGATCGGAAATTGAACGTTGACTACCAATTCTAATTAAATTTGGGATCGTAGATTGGACGTTGACTACCAATTCTAATTAAATTTGGGATCGGAAATTGAACGTTGACTACCAATTCTAATTAAATTTGGATTCAAAATCGAACGTTGACTACCAATTGACGTTGACTACCAATTCTAATTAAATTTGGGATCGGAAATTGGACGTTGACTACCAATTCTAATGAAATTTGGATTCAAAATTGAAGTGGGATCGGAAATTGGACGTTGACTACCAATTCTAATTAAATTTGGATTCAAAATTGAACGTTGACTACCAATTCTAATTAAATTTGGGATCGGAAGTTGGACGTTGACTACCAATTCTAATTAAATTTGGATTCAAAATTGAACGTTGACTACCAATTCTAATTAAATTTGGGATCGGAAATTGGACGTTGACTACCAATTCTAATTAAATTTGAGATCGGAAATTGGACGTTGACTACCAATTCTAATTAAATTTGGATTCAAAATTGAACGTTGACTACCAATTCTAATTAAATTTGAGATCGGAAATTGGACGTTGACTACCAATTCTAATTAAATTTGGATTCAAAATTGGACGTTGACTACCAATTCTAATTAAATTTGGGATCGGAAATTGGACGTTGACTACCAATTCTAATTAAATTTGGATTCAAAATTGAACGTTGACTACCAATTCTAATTAAATTTGAGATCGGAAATTGGACGTTGACTACCAATTCTAATTAAATTTGGATCCGACAATAGACGTTGACTACCACTTCTAATTAAATTTGGGATCCGACATACTACCAATTCTAATTAAATTCAGAATCGGAAGTTGGACGTTGACTACCAATTCTAATTAAATTTGGGATCCGAATTTGGACGTTGACTACCACTTCTAATTAAATTTTGGATACGACATCAGACGTTGACTACGGATTGTAATTAAATTTGGAATCCGAAACTGGACGTTGACTACCAATTGTAATTAAATTTGGGATCCGAAACTGGACGTTGCCTAGCAATTCTAATTAAATTTTGGATTTGGCATCAGACGTTGACTACCAAGTCTAATTGGTTGTGGATCCGAACCTAGACGTTGACTACCAATTTTAATTAAATTTGGAGCCAAACCTGAACGTTGACTACCAATTCTATTTAAATTTGGAATCGGAAATTGGACGTTGACTACCAATTCTAATTAAATTCAGGATCGGAAATTGGACGTTGAGTACCGATTCTAATTAGATTTGGGGTTCGGCATCAGACGTTGACTACCGGTTCTAACTGAATTTGGATTCAATACTAGGAGTTGACCGGCGCGGAAATTCTTCGCTGTACCGTACCGTGCGCTGGGGGGCGCTGCCCCCCAGACCCCCCCTGTCTTACAAATTAGCTTAACCATTTCGTCTGATTCTTGTTCCAACACTGGGTTGGGCTGGGCTGCCCTGGTAGTGCTTGCCTCTTGACTACCAATTCTAATTAATTTTGGATCCACCACAGGACCCCGAGGGCGAAAAGGACTTTTCTGCAGAGGAGGAAAAGCTATATAAATCCCTGCCTTCAGTGATCAAAAAAAAAAAAAAAAAAAGAAAAGAGCATCAGTTTGGTCGAAAAAAAGAAAAAAAAGAAGAGAATAGTTGACTTAGAAAAAAAAGGCATCAGTTTGATCAAAACAAGAAAAAATAGTGGCCGAGTCGCTTTTTCTCACGAAAGGTGAGTCCGTCCTTGTTTTAGGGTACGTCAGGTGTCTCTCGCAATCGTCAGCACCACAACCTTGAGAAGTCTAGTCAGCTATCCGCTGCAGTATTTGCATACTTTCAAAAAGAAAACCTTAAAACACCACCTTTCCTTTGGCGTAATTTCACCCCCTGGAGGCGCAGGATCCGAATCCCAGGTCGGTTCTGCCTTTTTCTTCGACGTCTCCCGTCCATGAAGGGTCCCCGACACGAAGGTTCGGCAGTTTTGGTTGCACCTTGGACCCCCACAGATGACCGGGGGAGCTGCCGGGTCCACACCCCTCACACTTTTGTGCTTCCAATGGCTTAAACAGAAGGTTTCGTGCTCGCCCTTTCAAATGCGTCCGGAGTAATCAAAATGGTTGACCCACGTGCCAGTGCATGCCCAGGACAAGGTCAATACTTTTTGGTCGCGTCTCAGATTACTTCGCGCCCACCCCAACGAGGAATTACTGGCCTTCAAGAACCGAGCTTCCGCAGGTTTTCAGCGGCCAGCTGACGGTGGAAACGAACCTTTTGGACTGGTCTGCCATGAAAAGAAGATCATTCAGTCCTGCTGTGAATGGATGTGTCGCGATGCCAATGAGCCCCCGGCCCCCCCCCTCGTTTCTGCAGTCACAAAGACTCTTGCGTTTAAAAAGGTTTCCGGCGTTTCCCTGAAAATCTTTTCTGCGCCCGCAGAAAACCCCCACCCCCTCCCTATCACACAAACCAGACTCACACCGCAGTCCTGGCTGCAGACAGTCAGGTTCCGAGCTGATGATGGTCTGCCTTATGTGCCGTGGCTTAAAGGACCGAAACACGGCGCAGACGGGACCAGTGCGACATACCCATTCCAAGCACGTTCTTGCAATCCCCCCATTCCAGTAGGGTACTTCGCGTAACGCGACTTGCTGCCCTCAGCACGCAGGATTACTTCCTCGCACTCTTTTCCCTTTTGGTACTTCAACCATTGGTGCTGCACACGGCAACCCCATGTCCACTGTGCTCTGCGGAGTTTACTTCGCAGATTGCCACCGTAAAAAGAAGACAAGTCAGTGCTGCCTAGCGAGTCGCAGTCACAATCAGGGCGAGTGCCCTGAGTTTTTTAACTGATTGCTCAGACACGGTTGTGGGGGCCTTCTCCCCGTGACGGATTCGCCTGTGCTCTAGTAGCACGGGTGGTCCTGGCTGTGACGAGCTATGAACAGCCGCCTGACAAACCAGACTCACACCGCAGTCCTGTCTGCAGACACTCAGGTTCCACGCTGATGATGGTCCGCCTTATGTGTCCGTGGCTTAAAGGACCGAAACACGGCGCAGACGGGACCAGTGCGGTGTTGAGCACATACCCATTCCAAGCACGTTCTTGCAACACCCCCTCCCTATCCGTCCACAAGCCTCTGGTGGAAAGGCGAAGCAGGCCGCTGAAAGCGCTTACGCGTACATCATCCGCACACGGGTGCCCACCGATGTTCCCGCGAATAAACCATGACCAAAGTAGGCGTTCGCCGTGAATGATAGAGCATGACATAGCAAGGGATCGGTTCTCTCGACATTGGGTCTCGCAACCTGACGACGGTTTCGTGGTTCTTGCCCGGGAAACACAGGGTAGTGACGTCAGCAGGTAGACGTGCTGAACCGCTACCGCATGGTACGGCTTTAGGAAGGCACGCCACGTGTGGTCCACGTCTTCCAAGCGCCTTCAGGCTTCGTCACTGCACCTGAACATCTCGCCATGATTTGCACGTCGTTTACAGGAACGGTAGCACGCCCCCACTCCTGGACACAACGAGTTTTCCCAAGTATTGGCTGCGTTGTCGACCTGGTAGTTTTCCCAAGTGTTGTTCGACCCATTTCTGTTGCTTACACCTTACTAGTGCTCCTAGGGATGGTACCAAACGTGGCGCAAAATATTTCCTGGCCGACTCATTAAACCGGCTCTCTTCTGAGTTTCTAAGGCCGGGGGCTGCGGGCAGAAAAAAGCCAGACGAAGATCTAACCTCGAACGAAGCTTGAGCAACTGCCGACGGCCAAACCCAGCCAGGTTCTTTTTCCGGATGCTGGAATTAAGCGAACCCGAGAGCATTTGCAGACTCCCTGTTCATGCACCTGGGATACTACCACCAGCGGTGGTAGTTGGAGTATCGCACCTGGGATACTACCAGCGGGTTCACAGAACGAAGATCTTTTGCGAATATGAGTGTACGAATAATGAGACGGAAAGACGCGGGGGAAAAAAAAGGAAGCGCGGATTTGCAGTCAGGAGCTGCAGAAGGTCGCCTCCAGAGTCCCCTCCCTGTGGGTGCGACCTAGCATTGTTTAGATGGATCGATGACACGTTTCTCCTTGTTTTCTCTTTTCACCTTCTCAGTCGTATTTTCGTTGCCAAAGCGGGGGATTTCTTGCGGCGATGGCCTGTTCCATCAAACGGACCGCTGCAATTGCTCGCGCTGGCTATTGTTTCTGTCATATCCCAAGGCCGTACTCACGCTGCTGGTAGGCACCTGTGTGCGGACTGCTCCTAGGTATTTTGGGTGCCTGAACCTCTGAAAAGGGGCGTGCCTGTGTAGTTTGAATAAAGCAATTTGGAAGGAGATTCGAGGGATTGTCTCCTTCCCGAGGTTGTAGAGGCCTTCTCCCAAGACGGACTGTGCTCTAGTAGCACGGGTGGTCCTGGCTGTGACGAGCTACGAGCAGCGGCCTGGCAACCCTGACTCGCACCGCTGTTTCACGTTCTGCTGCTGATGATTGTGTGTTTGTCGCTTAAAGGACCGAAACACGGTGCAATTAGGAACGGTGCGATGTTGAACGCGTAGCCATTCCGAGCACGTTCTTGCAAAACCCCCTACTGCCCCCTGCGTTTGGGCTGTACCTGCCCAGGTGCTTGATGGTAGCTGGCATGTACTCCTTCGATAATCCAGACTTGGTTTGCAGGTCTCGAGTCAACCGATGTTCCACGATCAAAGGTCTCCGCCGAAGCTGGATAAGCCAATCGCCGTCTGGAGTGAAATAATACGGGCAACCCCCCTATGCAGACGAGCCACGATGTCCTACCGAATGCAAATATAGGACACGTCTTTTGAGTTCAAGGCAACTGGCGGCTGAGTCAACCATACAACCAGAGACGGTGTTGGGCACAAACCATTCCAAGCACGTTGTTGCATGTTTCCCCTTTCCCCCCCTCCCCACTTGCTGCTGGGGTTGAAGTTGCCGGATGTTCGCAGTACCCGACCTGAAGAGAGGGGGAGCCTGCAGGGGGAAAAAGCCGCTCCGAATAGGATAGGTAGCTCTATGCGGTAGGCGTCAACCCTTCCGTTAGCACTTCTGTGCTCCGCGTCACAGCCCTTGTTGCCCGCGTCTGCAGACACTCGGATGCATCCCTGGGTTAAGCTGAATCACAACACGGGATGCGGTGTTGGACACATACTGGCCCGATGGAGTTTGGTCTGAGCACGTTTTTCCCTTCTTCCCCTTTTCTTTTTCACGTTTCTTGGTCCTGGAGCCTCGTCCCACCCCTCAGCAGCTGCCTCTCTCGGCGCCATGCGTTTTCACGATTTATTTTACTTTTTTTTCCCACCCTCTTTCTTCAAAGGGTTCTTTCTTTCTTCCCCCCCCCCGCCCACTTCTTTCTTTCTTTAAACGGAGCTTCTTCTCAGTAAGCAGAGTTTGTGCACCGCCGGCCGTTTCCCTTCTTGTGCGCCTCGCTTCGTGCTGTAGATTACCTTGCGAGATGTGCATGGGAAGATGAATGCTTGTCGGGGTTAAACACAGTGCCACAAATTTTGTCCGCAACCTCACTGGCCGTCTCTATTCGCTAGCGTTCTGCAAGCGCCAAGCCTCAAGAGTACGACACGCCTTGATGCTTCGGTTTTGGAAATCTGTAGCCACTTGAGCTGCAGTCCCGTGGCGTTGCAGTAGGACCGCTCAGGCTCAGAGCAACAGTGCTCCCGCCCCGCCCCTCCCTTGAGAGGCGGTGTTCTGTAAACATTCAACTAAGATTCCCCCATAGATGCCTCCTCTGAGGCAAGCGCCAAGCGCTTGCCTCAGCGTACGTTGCGGCTTTTGGTTTAGGAAATTGGGAATTGGCGGCTACTTGACCCGTAAACCTGTGGCTCTGCAGGAATACTGCTCAGACTCAGAACCCAGAGTCAACGTTGCTCCCCCCTGGGGCAAGCGCTGCGCCTCACGGTACTGCACGCCTTTGATGTTTTGGTTGCAAAATCGGTAGCCGCTTAACCCTTACACCAGTGGCGGTAGTACCGCTTAGGCTCAGGCCGCAGGGACAACATTGCTCCACTCGCACACGTGCCTACTCTGAGCAATCGCAGCGGGAACACAAATTTTGCGCAGAGCAGAGAACAGCGGGCGAGGGCTTGCTCGATACGCGATCGTACAACACCGTTTCTGGGTGTGACAGCATGGCCTACCAATCCTTTGTTTCAGGTCGAGGGAGGGTGCGAGCGGTGGTGGGGGGTGGGAGAAGTGAGCCCCGTCCTCATGCGAAGCGTCAAGCCAACCATCCGACTTCGTCTGAGATGGTGGATGGCACTCTTCAGTATCTGCTTATGCCTGGTATGTGGCTTTTGTGTCTGCGCTTTCCTGACCCCTACGAAATCCCGGTAGTAAACGCTACGGACCATCTTACTCAGGTCGATACTTTGCGATGGCGACGGTCCGCACGGACGTTCGGCCTCGCCTGTGACGCTCTTGCCAACAACGCAGTGCTGAGTGAGTCAGTGGTTCGCTATTCCGGTCGTTCGTTTTTAGAGTGTTCGGACAAACCCTGCCAAGTACTTTTTCAACGAGAAATCTGGGGTTATCCACCACAAAACGATGCTCCTCCTTCTTCATCTCCTTCTCCACAGAAAGCCAAGCCCCGGCAGAAGACGCATGCCGCCAGAGGGGAGCTCGTAGTTCACGGTGCTGACTACAGCGCTGACTTACAGCGCTGACTACAGTGCTGGCCTACAGAGCTGGCTGGCTTACAGCGCTGACTTACAGCGCTGACTTACAGCGCTGACTTACAGAGCTGACTACAGTGCTGGCCTACAGAGCTGGCTGGCTTACAGCGCTGACTGGCTTACAGTGCTGACTTACAGTGCTGGCTTACAGAGCTGACTTCAGTGCTGGCTTACAGAGCTGGCTGGCTTACAGTGCTGACTGGCTTACAGTGCTGACTTACAGAGCTGGCTGGCTTACAGTGCTGACTTACAGTGCTGGCTGGCTTACAGAGCTGGCTGGCTTACAGTGCTGACTTACAGTGCTGGCTTACAGTGCTGACTTACAGTGCTGGCTTACAGAGCTGGCTGGCTTACAGTGCTGACTTACAGTGCTGGCTTACAGTGCTGGCTGGCTTACAGTGCTGACTGGCTTACAGTGCTGACTTACAGAGCTGGCTGGCTTACAGTGCTGGCTGGCTTACAGTGCTGACTTACAGTGCTGGCTTACAGTGCTGACTTACAGAGCTGGCTGGCTTACAGTGCTGACTTACAGTGCTGGCTTACAGAGCTGGCTGGCTTACAGTGCTGACTTACAGTGCTGGCTTACAGTGCTGGCTGGCTTACAGTGCTGACTGGCTTACAGTGCTGACTGGCTTACAGTGCTGACTTACAGAGCTGGCTGGCTTACAGTGCTGGCTGGCTTACAGTGCTGACTTACAGTGCTGGCTTACAGAGCTGGCTGGCTTACAGTGCTGACTTACAGTGCTGGCTTACAGAGCTGGCTGGCTTACAGTGCTGACTTACAGTGCTGGCTTACAGTGCTGACTTACAGTGCTGGCTTACAGAGCTGGCTGGCTTACAGTGCTGACTGGCTTACAGTGCTGACTGGCTTACAGTGCTGACTTACAGTGCTGGCTTACAGTGCTGGCTGGCTTACAGTGCTGACTGGCTTACAGTGCTGACTGGCTTACAGTGCTGACTTACAGAGCTGGCTGGCTTACAGTGCTGGCTGGCTTACAGTGCTGACTTACAGTGCTGGCTTACAGTGCTGACTTACAGAGCTGGCTGGCTTACAGTGCTGGCTGGCTTACAGTGCTGACTTACAGTGCTGGCTTACAGAGCTGGCTGGCTTACAGTGCTGACTTACAGTGCTGGCTTACAGTGCTGGCTGGCTTACAGTGCTGACTGGCTTACAGTGCTGACTGGCTTACAGTGCTGACTTACAGAGCTGGCTGGCTTACAGTGCTGGCTGGCTTACAGTGCTGACTTACAGTGCTGGCTTACAGAGCTGGCTGGCTTACAGTGCTGACTTACAGTGCTGGCTTACAGAGCGGGCTGGCTTACAGTGCTGACTGGCTTACAGTGCTGACTGGCTTACAGTGCTGACTGGCTTACAGTGCTGACTTACAGTGCTGGCTTACAGAGCTGGCTGGCTTACAGTGCTGACTTACAGTGCTGGCTTACAGTGCTGACTGGCTTACAGAGCTGACTGGCTTACAGTGCTGACTGGCTTACAGAGCTGGCTGGCTTACAGTGCTGACTTACAGAGCTGGCTGGCTTACAGAGCTGACTGCAGTGCTGGCTTACAGAGCTGACTACAGTGCTGGCTTACAGTGCTGACTTACAGTGCTGGCTTACAGAGCTGACTTCAGTGCTGGCTTACAGAGCTGGCTGGCTTACAGTGCTGGCTGGCTACAGAGCTGGCTGGCTTACAGTGCTGGCTGGCTTACAGTGCTGACTTACAGTGCTGGCTTACAGAGCTGGCTGGCTTACAGTGCTGACTTACAGTGCTGGCTTACAGAGCTGGCTGGCTTACAGTGCTGACTTACAGTGCTGGCTTACAGTGCTGACTTACAGTGCTGGCTTACAGTGCTGACTGGCTTACAGTGCTGACTGGCTTACAGTGCTGACTTACAGTGCTGGCTTACAGAGCTGGCTGGCTTACAGTGCTGACTTACAGTGCTGGCTTACAGTGCTGACTTACAGTGCTGGCTTACAGTGCTGGCTGGCTTACAGTGCTGACTGGCTTACAGAGCTGACTGGCTTACAGTGCTGACTGGCTTACAGTGCTGGCTGGCTTACAGTGCTGACTTACAGTGCTGGCTGGCTTACAGAGCTGGCTGGCTTACAGTGCTGACTTACAGTGCTGGCTTACAGTGCTGACTTACAGAGCTGGCTGGCTTACAGAGCTGGCTGGCTTACAGTGCTGGCTGGCTTACAGTGCTGACTTACAGTGCTGGCTTACAGAGCTGGCTGGCTTACAGTGCTGGCTGGCTTACAGTGCTGACTTACAGTGCTGGCTTACAGTGCTGGCTGGCTTACAGTGCTGACTGGCTTACAGTGCTGACTGGCTTACAGTGCTGACTTACAGAGCTGGCTGGCTTACAGTGCTGACTTACAGTGCTGGCTGGCTTACAGAGCTGGCTGGCTTACAGAGCTGGCTGGCTTACAGTGCTGGCTTACAGAGCTGGCTGGCTTACAGTGCTGACTTACAGTGCTGGCTTACAGAGCTGGCTGGCTTACAGTGCTGACTGGCTTACAGTGATGACTGGCTTACAGTGCTGACTTACAGTGCTGGCTTACAGAGCTGGCTGGCTTACAGTGCTGACTTACAGTGCTGGCTTACAGTGCTGACTTACAGAGCTGGCTGGCTTACAGAGCTGGCTGGCTTACAGTGCTGGCTGGCTTACAGTGCTGACTTACAGTGCTGGCTTACAGAGCTGGCTGGCTTACAGTGCTGGCTGGCTTACAGTGCTGACTTACAGTGCTGGCTTACAGTGCTGGCTGGCTTACAGTGCTGACTGGCTTACAGAGCTGACTGGCTTACAGTGCTGACTTACAGAGCTGGCTGGCTTACAGAGCTGACTGCAGTGCTGGCTTACAGAGCTGACTACAGTGCTGGCTTACAGTGCTGACTTACAGTGCTGGCTTACAGAGCTGACTTCAGTGCTGGCTTACAGAGCTGGCTGGCTTACAGTGCTGACTTACAGTGCTGGCTTACAGAGCTGACTGCAGTGCTGGCTTACAGAGCTGACTACAGTGCTGGCCTACAGAGCTGGCTGGCTTACAGTGCTGACTTACAGTGCTGGCTTACAGAGCTGACTACAGTGCTGGCCTACAGAGCTGGCTGGCTTACAGTGCTGACTTACAGTGCTGGCTTACAGAGCTGACTGCAGTGCTGGCCTACAGAGCTGGCTGGCTTACAGTGCTGGCTTACAGTGCTGACTACAGTGCTGACTTACAGTGCTGACTACAGTGCTGGCTTACAGTGCTGACTACAGTGCTGACTTACAGTGCTGACTACAGTGCTGACTTACAGTGCTGACTACAGTGCTGGCTTACAGTGCTGACTACAGTGCTGACTACAGTGCTGACTTACAGTGCTGACTACAGGTGCTGACTACAGTGCTGACTACAGTGCTGACTACAGTGCTGGCTTACAGTGCTGGCTTACAGTGCTGGCTTACAGTGCTGGCTTACAGTGCTGACTACAGTGCTGACTACAGGTGCTGACTACAGTGCTGACTACAGTGCTGACTTACAGTGCTGGCTTACAGTGCTGACTACAGTGCTGACTACAGTGCTGGCTTACAGTGCTGGCTTACAGTGCTGACTACAGTGCTGACTTACAGTGCTGGCTTACAGTGCTGACTACAGTGCTGACTACAGGTGCTGACTACAGTGCTGACTACAGTGCTGACTACAGTGCTGACTACAGTGCTGACTACAGTGCTGACTACAGTGCTGACTTACAGTGCTGGCTTACAGTGCTGACTACAGTGCTGACTTACAGTGCTGACTACAGTGCTGACTACAGTGCTGACTACAGTGCTGACTACAGTGCTGACTACAGTGCTGACTACAGTGCTGACTTACAGTGCTGGCTTACAGTGCTGACTACAGTGCTGACTTACAGTGCTGACTACAGTGCTGACTACAGTGCTGACTACAGTGCTGACTACAGTGCTGACTACAGTGCTGACTACAGTGCTGACTTACAGTGCTGACTACAGTGCTGACTACAGTGCTGACTACAGTGCTGACTACAGTGCTGGCTACAGTGCTGACTACAGTGCTGACTACAGTGCTGACTACAGTGCTGACTTACAGTGCTGATTACAGTGCTGACTACAGTGCTGACTACAGTGCTGACTACAGTGCTGACTACAGTGCTGACTACAGTGCTGACTACAGTGCTGACTACAGTGCTGACTACAGTGCTGACTACAGTGCTGACTACAGTGCTGACTTACAGTGCTGGCTTACAGTGCTGACTACAGTGCTGACTACAGTGCTGACTACAGTGCTGACTACAGTGCTGACTACAGTGCTGACTACAGTGCTGACTACAGTGCTGACTACAGTGCTGACTTACAGTGCTGGCTTACAGTGCTGACTACAGTGCTGACTACAGTGCTGACTACAGTGCTGACTACAGTGCTGACTACAGTGCTGACTACAGTGCTGACTACAGTGCTGACTACAGTGCTGACTACAGTGCTGACTACAGTGCTGACTACAGTGCTGACTACAGTGCTGACTTACAGTGCTGGCTTACAGTGCTGACTACAGTGCTGACTACAGTGCTGACTACAGTGCTGACTACAGTGCTGACTACAGTGCTGACTACAGTGCTGACTACAGTGCTGACTACAGTGCTGACTACAGTGCTGACTACAGTGCTGACTACAGTGCTGACTACAGTGCTGACTACAGTGCTGACTACAGTGCTGACTACAGTGCTGACTACAGTGCTGACTTACAGTGCTGGCTTACAGTGCTGACTACAGTGCTGACTACAGTGCTGACTACAGTGCTGACTTACAGTGCTGACTACAGTGCTGACTACAGTGCTGACTACAGTGCTGACTACAGTGCTGACTACAGTGCTGACTACAGTGCTGACTACAGTGCTGACTACAGTGCTGACTACAGTGCTGACTACAGTGCTGACTACAGTGCTGACTACAGTGCTGACTACAGTGCTGACTTACAGTGCTGACTACAGTGCTGACTACAGTGCTGACTACAGTGCTGACTACAGTGCTGACTACAGTGCTGACTTACAGTGCTGGCTTACAGTGCTGACTACAGTGCTGACTACAGTGCTGACTACAGTGCTGACTACAGTGCTGACTTACAGTGCTGGCTTACAGTGCTGACTACAGTGCTGACTACAGTGCTGACTACAGTGCTGACTACAGTGCTGACTACAGTGCTGTCTACAGTGCTGACTTACAGTGCTGACTACAGTGCTGACTTACAGTGCTGACTACAGTGCTGACTACAGTGCTGACTACAGGTGCTGACTGCAGTGCTGACTTACAGTGCTGACTACAGTGCTGACTTACAGTGCTGACTACAGTGCTGTCTACAGTGCTGACTTACAGTGCTGACTACAGTGCTGACTTACAGTGCTGACTACAGTGCTGTCTACAGTGCTGACTTACAGTGCTGACTACAGTGCTGACTTACAGTGCTGACTACAGGTGCTGACTACAGTGCTGACTTACAGTGCTGACTACAGTGCTGACTTACAGTGCTGACTACAGTGCTGACTTACAGTGCTGACTACAGGTGCTGACTACAGTGCTGACTTACAGTGCTGACTACAGTGCTGACTTACAGTGCTGACTACAGGTGCTGACTTACAGTGCTGACTTACAGTGCTGACTTACAGTGCTGACTACAGTGCTGACTACAGTGCTGACTACAGTGCTGACTACAGTGCTGACTACAGTGCTGACTACAGTGCTGACTACAGTGCTGTCTACAGTGCTGACTTACAGTGCTGACTACAGTGCTGACTTACAGTGCTGACTACAGTGCTGACTACAGGTGCTGACTGCAGTGCTGACTTACAGTGCTGACTACAGTGCTGACTTACAGTGCTGACTACAGTGCTGACTTACAGTGCTGACTACAGTGCTGACTACAGTGCTGACTTACAGTGCTGACTACAGTGCTGACTTACAGTGCTGACTACAGTGCTGACTTACAGTGCTGACTTACAGTGCTGACTTACAGTGCTGACTACAGTGCTGACTACAGTGCTGACTTACAGTGCTGACTACAGTGCTGACTACAGTGCTGACTACAGTGCTGACTACAGTGCTGACTACAGTGCTGACTTACAGTGCTGACTACAGTGCTGACTACAGTGCTGACTACAGTGCTGACTACAGTGCTGACTACAGTGCTGACTACAGTGCTGACTACAGTGCTGACTACAGTGCTGACTACAGTGCTGACTACAGTGCTGACTACAGTGCTGACTACAGTGCTGTCTACAGTGCTGACTTACAGTGCTGACTACAGTGCTGACTTACAGTGCTGACTACAGTGCTGACTACAGTGCTGACTTACAGTGCTGACTACAGTGCTGACTTACAGTGCTGACTACAGGTGCTGACTACAGTGCTGACCACGCCAGCAAGTTTCGCTGTTCGTAAAACTACCTCTACCTAACCTTTATCTCTAGCTCCAACTTTACCTCTAACTCGGCGAATCACTGACTCATGCAACACCCACAGGTGTGGGCAGGCTCGTGGCATGCCAAGGGGCAGTCACAAGTGCGGCCGAGCGTCCGTTCCGACCGCTTGCGCGGCGCGGCAGCAGGTGGCCGCAAAGCCGACTCCGGCGAAGGTGGGCCGCCGGCCTCGAAACGGCCCTCTTCTTCGCCTCAACCGAAGGCTAAAACCCGGCAAAAAAAGAAGAAGCACGCCGCCAGCGGCGAAGCTGCGGCCCACCACGACGGCACCACGGCCCACGACGGCACCACGGCCCACCACGACGGCACCACGGCCCACGACGGCAGCACGCCGCCGGCGAAGCAGAAGCACGCCACCACCTCCAGACGGCCCAAAGCCGTCAAGCGTGTCCGGTTGCAAGACGAAGACGACGACAAGCAGCGCACCGAAGCCGAGCTGTATTCGGCTGAATACACGCGCGGGTCGACGATAGAACAGCTCATCCGCGAACGCGTGCCTGAGAGCGCGTGGGGAGCCCCCGTAGTGGATGAAGCGGAGTGGAGGGATCTGAAGCAGAGCACCGGCTGCGACGTGTTCAGCGTCCCGTTCAACCCCGCCGGCGACGAGGGGTGCCTGGCGTACCTTGCGGACCCCAGCAACTGGGAGGCGGTGAAGCCGCTGCCGCAGGCGTACGACAAGCGGACGATCAAGTTCGCCGCCACCCTTGCGGGGGGGCTGCTGCAGGGCATCGTCAAGGTCCCGCAGCGGGCCTTCCCGCTCGAGGCGGCGGCCGAGGTGGGCGCCTTCGCTGCCGACCGGATCCTGCGCGTCAACCGCGTGCCGCCGACGGCGTGGGTGCGCCTCCCGATGGCAACCCTCGCCGCCTCCGTCCGCGAGAACGGCCCGTCCATGAAGCTCGTCGACAAGTTCGCCCGCGACTCCGGCTCCGCGTCGTTCGTCGACTGGGTCCAGAAGGACTTCGTCGCGTACTGCAAAGAGCACCGCCTCGTCTCCGCCGACGGCAGCGTCGGAGTCAGCGTCCAGCTGTTCGTCGCCGACGTGCGGCCGATGCTCGACTCGCTGCTGAGCATTCCTTACATCCCCCACAACGGATCGTGGGCACGCTGGCTCGACCCGCGGAACCCGTTTCCGGAGGAGATCCGGCCGTCGATCTACCACATCAGCGAGCTGGCGACGGTCGACTACGTCCTCGGAAACAGCGACCGATCGCCCAACAAGAACAACTTCGTCGTGGGCGGGTGCAAGGGCACCTGCAAGCGGAAGCCGGGGCGGCCGCCGAGGCACCCGGGGCCTCCTTCCTTCGTGCACCTCGACAACGGCATGTGCTTCTACGCCCCGCAGCGCAACCCGATCGGCGGCAAGCACTGGAAGATGTGCGTCTTCCAGGCCAGGATCGTGGCCCGGCTGAGGGCACTCCACGACGATGCAGCCGCTGCCGGCGGCGGCGGGTTCGCGCAGCAGCTGGGCAAAGCGCTGCCGGCAGACGTCGTCGCTGCCATCGGGAAGGCGAAGCTCAACCAGTGCCAGGCGCGCATCGGTGAGGTGCTCGCGAAGGTCGACGAGTGTCTCAGTACGTACAGTGCGGAAGTCGTCTTGCCTTGAGCCCTGGTTACACCCGCGCCGGGAACAGTCGGCGGCTGGCTGTTGGCTGTGACTGGCGCGGTGGCTGTTGGCTGTGACTGGCGCGGTGGCTGTTGGCTGTGACTGGCGCGGTGGCTGTTGGCTGTGACTGGCGCGGTGGCTGTGACTGGCGCGGTGGCTGTGACTGGCGCGGTGGCTGTGACTGGCGCGGTGGCTGTGACTGGCGCGGTGGCTGTGACTGGCGCGGTGGCTGTGACTGGCGCGGTGGCTGTGACTGGCGCGGTGGCTGTGACTGGCGCGGTGGCTGTGACTGGCGCGGTGGCTGTGACTGGCGCGGTGGCTGTGTGTGGCTGGTTATCGCCGAACGTGCGGCCGTTGTCGTCGCTTGACACTCGACGACCCAACCTCTTCCTCCGCGTGTGAGCTTTGACTCGACGTTGCTTGCCTTCAGCCCTGAACCACCCGCGCCAGTAGCTGTCGGCAGCCGACGGTGTGTGTTTATCGCCGAACGTCCGGTCGTTGTCGTCGCTTGACACTTAACAATCTCAGTCCGCGTGTGACCTTGATTAGACGTTGTTTGGCTTGCTGGCCATTGCGTTGCTGAGGTCATCAATTTATGGCAGTCCCTATGGGTCCAGACCTGTTAGATGGTTGAAGAAGAACGCGACGACACGATTGACCACGAGGTGGCAGGCGCGACCACCCAGACCCGAGAATGCGTCCGACGACTTGATGAAAAGCTCGCTCCATCAGCAGCGGCAAGCATTGCCTCCGGAGGGAGACGCAGCGAAGCACATTTGAACAAGTCAAAGGGCGACCTCCACCGTCAGCTGGACCAGGCTCGATCCGGGGCGACTCTCTGGGAGGGACAGGGGCGGGGAGTGGCCACGTAGCAGCCAGGGCCTCTCCCCGTCCACTTGCATCAGCGCCGGTTACCGGCTTAGTATTAATGAACACGAGCTGGATGTGTTCGACTACATATTCAGTATTAATGAACACGAGCTGGATGTGTTCGACTACATATTTTCATTCGTAGTTGGCTACCCGGGCCGACCTTTGCGTCTCCGCCTCTCGATGCTCTCGATGTCGAAAGAGAGGGCAGGCGGGGTGGCGAGGGGACACCCAACACGAAGAAAGTGCAGCTTTCAAGGATAGTTAACCCTGTCCCGCGTGAAGCGTTTCAAGGGCCGACCCTTGCTTCAAAAATAGACGACTGCATCATCCGGGGCCTGTGGATATGGACATGGTCAACAGGATCGTCAATGTGTCACCGCTTCAGATCTCTGCATCCGGGTTGCGGAATGTTCACGCATTCCGTTTCGGCAATCCTGCACGTCCGACACAGGTGGCCACCCACACAGGTGGGCGTCGCACATTCGCGAACCCATCATTTACGAACGCCAGTCACTCGAACTCGCTTCCGCTAGATCCGGTGACCGTGAACCCGTGTCGTATTCCGACCGCCGGCTATGCCGTTTAACTCGTTTCCGTGTTGCTCGCCACGCACCAGCTGCCGCCTTACCATCCTTGGGAGAGAGTGTGATGGTGAAGTAGAGAATGGATAAGTAAAGTGACAACAAAGAGTAGTGGCATTTGGTTGTTGCGGCCCCTCCCACCTTTTCTACACCTCTCGTGTCCCTGCACAAAGTCAGGCTAGAGTCAAACTCAACAGCGTCTTCTTTCCAAGTCCGTTTCCCTGACTGCTGCTTCGCCAGGCAGCGCCTCTGGAGACACGGGATGATGACACCAGGATACGATTAAGTTCAGTTTGGCGTTGGGGTACGCCAGAGGAGAGAGAGAGAGAGAGAGAGAGAGAGAGAGAGAGAGAGAGACTATCACTGAGATTTCGTCGCGAGGTGACCCCTCGCCCGCTAAATTACCCTCTTTCAGGCCCTCACCCCTTCCTGTTCTGGCCCTTTCGAAAAAAAGGTTGAGCTTTGGGTCGGAGCCGGAGCTTCCCGGCGCGGAGAAGATTGGAGATGGAGGTGTTGCGCTCAGGTGCACAGGGTATCAGAGGCGGGCGCGTCGTTGCCAGGTGACTCGCTCTCTCCTCTCTCTCCCGCGTTTAGGTCCGGGCTCAGATTCAAGGTGTTGTGAACGGCGCTCTCGGCTGCTGCCCGCTACGCCCAATTTCTTTATCTCAACCAGACCACTCGTCGACTGCCCGCGCCCCTTCAAATGACCGAGCACGATCCGCAAGTCTGGAAACATATCGATGTATCCACTGCGGCACAAAGCTGGTTCACCATTCGTGGGAGAAATAGGCCTCAGTATTCAAATGAGGCAGTGCTCCCAAAATCCAAACCTGAAACGGTAACATACCCGGTTTCACTGGAGTGCCCGTTCCCGGCGAGCTACGAGGGAACAAACCTGTAAGAGGGCCAACGCTACTCTTTCTATAACGTACATGTAAAAGGTGTCACGGGATAAGCCTGCAGCCGCTGCTTAACGGTCATGTACTTAAAAGAACTCAATGCTTAACGGTCTGTCAGGCTGCTCTTTCGCGCCGGTGTCGAAGGTGGCTATGAAACGGCTGACGACGTCGGTGATGGGACTGATCTGGGGTGGATCCAACCCGAAGCGCGCGAGGGAGATGGTCCTTAACTTTCAGGAGAAGGGCCACCTGACGGATCCCGGAACATGCCTAGCATATAGGGTGACGACAGCGTTTTACGCGGCGTGCGAGAGGTTGCCACGACTGCTGCCTCTGATGAAGAGCATCCGGGGAAGATACGCCGAGGGGGACCTACCCCTGGGGCCAGTTGGACTGGCGATGAGGAGCATGGAGGAGTGTGGACACGTATGGGGACCCGGGCCCCTGTCTCGCACGCTGAGGAATGGTGCAACATTTGACCCGTTAACCTCGGCACCTTCGAAGAGGGGACATGAAGTTAGGGCGGACTTGAGGGCGAAGACGTGGTCCCGACTGGTGGCGAGGCGGCCGGGATTTGAGGGCGTACAGAGAGCCGATCTGGAGCGGACGAACTCCTTCTGGAGGACCCGCGCACACCGCGAGGCTTTTACGTGTAGCGTTGGCGGGGGGTGAACACAGCTGAGTTCACGTCGCAGATGAGGCAGGCCGGAGCTGAGCCGCAGGCGCCCAGCTGCAAGCACTGTGGAAGCGGCGACACCGAGGACGAGAAACACGTATTCTGGGACTGCGGAGCGTACTCGCACATACGGCGACGAGAGGCACATGCCGAGCTGATGGCAGCCAACCGGGCCGACTGGCCCAGATGCACGCTGGAACACGGAGTGGTAGTACCCGAGAATGCCCAATTCTCGAGGCGGCTCCAGGAGATGATGGCTGAAATCCTTGCGGAACGGGCTGGGCTCGAAGCACGTGGCTGGGTGGGCAGGAACCCCACGACCCCCTGGTCGAGAGCGGATGCGATGCCTGCCGAGAAATTTGACCACCCCTTCGCGCGGATTGCCCCGGCATGGACGTGGGAGCGGAACAAGACCTGGGGACTACCGACGTTTTATGCGTTGGTAGCGTGGCTGTCGGACATGCAATGGACCGAGAACGGGCAGGCGTCAATGCTGGAGCTTGCGATCGACTTTGAACTCTTCTCGGGCCTCAGCATGCCGCTGCACGGGAATGCGCCGAAGGGGGTGAGAGAACGGGGAAACGTCCTGCGCTGCATGATGAGCGCGTTGGACAAGCTGGCGGCACAGCAAGGGCTGGGAAGCTGCATGAGAGGAGAGAGGGTGTGCCCGACGACGTCGCTGTCGTTCATGGGCATCACGGGGATATCGGGTATACGGCCCAGGCCACGCTTTCGCGAGGCACACACGGGGACGATACTTGAGGAACAAGTGAAAGGAAGCGATGTAGGGACGCAGTGCCCGGCGTACCCTGACTGGACGATCGGGAGAGCGGCGAGGTGGGCCCTGCCTGCCCCACCACAACTGCACCCAGACCCCGTGCATATGCCGGGTGTCGGTATAGAGAAGGCACTCGTCACGTGCGCGACCCATCACAAAGGGAAGTGTGAGGCGTGCAGAGCACTCGTCCGAAGGGACGTTCCCACGGTAGAGATGTGCTGCCGGCACCATCACCACGCGAACGATGGGCAGCCGATCGCGGTGTGCACAGAGCACAGCACGACGAAGTGCGGCGAGTGCAAGACGGCGGCGGCGTGTTGCCGCAGCGGGCATCATGCCTGCCGCACGCATGGCAGAGGAACCTGCCAAGAGTGCAAAAGGCTCCCTACGCTGACGCAGAGGCGACCGGCGGCATGTTGCAGCCGCGGCCACCACCAGTCCAACAAGCCGAACGTCCAGTCAACCCCCGGACGCAACAAGAAGAAGAGCCCTCCTCACCCACCCAGGTGGACGTACAACGGGAAACGCCAGTAGGAAAGCGAGCGGCGCGAGCGCCGCTCGCGGCAACGAAAAAGGAGACGGCGACGACCGGACGGGCGACCAAGAGGCCGCCACCAACGCCAGGAACCAGCGAACGACCAGCGCTGAAGAAGAGGGTGCTCGGCACCCCGAAGGAAGGCCCGATCGCCGGCCGCAAGCGGAAGAAGAAGGTACCGAGGGCAAGCAGCTCTCAGAAACGACCGGGGACCACGGGCACACCAATGCCCTCGAAAGTGGAAAACGGGCACACGTGCCCGCCCTCGTACTCGCCGACTCAGTCTCAGGAATCGCAAGAAAGCCAAACCCCGCTAGCTCCACAAATGCTCGACCTTGACGACGCAGGTGACGACGTCATCCGATAACCTGGCTATCGAGGCAGTGCATGCTAATCCACGTGGTTCATGTACTTAAAAGAACTCAATGCTTAACGGACCAACGATTTAAAAGCTACAGTTTCTGTACTTTATTGGCTGCTCACGCGGCCGGTAAAGTGCGCCCGGAATTCATCCAGGACAAACACCCTCCATAACACAACAGCGGTACCCATCCGCGAAAAGAACGCGGGCTACCCGTAGCTCCGTCAAAATGGACAGGATTAACGCCCTGATCCAGGAAGCGCGCGGGATGGCGGAACGCGCCAACCGCGACCAGCTGGATGCCGTTTTCGGCATCCTCGACGTCGCCACGACGCTGCTCCGGCGTCAGATCGAGGCGAACAGCGGGGAGCCGGCGCAACAACGGCCGCCACTGCAGCAACAGCAGCAACCGAAGCAGCAGCAGCAGCAACCGAGGCAGCAGCAGCAGCCGAAGCAGCAGCGGCAGCAACCGAAGCAGCAGCAACAACCGAAGCAGCAGCAACCGCAGCAACAACCGCAGCAACCGCAACAGCAACAGCAACAGCAACAGCAAACGCAGCAGCGCCGCCCGCAGGAGCAGCAACAACCGCAACCGCAACAGCAACAGCAACAGCAAACGCAGCAGCGCCGCCCGCAGGAGCAGCAACAACCACAACAGCGGCCCCGGCAGGGGTACGCGCCCACCTGGGCAGAAGTGACCAGGCGGCCCCCGCCACCCGGTAAAATCGACGCCGCCGACTGGGACGCGCCGGTACTCCCCTCCCCCGACTTCGAAGCTGTCGAAGCTGGCCTCTGGGTCGCCCCGAGCGCCGCCGCAGCCGAAGAAGCGAAGGGTCCCGCAGCAGATGCGGTGGACGTCGCAGAGCGCGACGGGAAGCGGGTGCGCCTCGGCGTGCTGTGCCGGGAGGCCTTCGACGACGCACGCCGGGGCCCAGTGCTGCTGGAAGGCGGGCGGGTACAGGATATGTACCTGTGGGCGGGCGGCGGGCCGGTATGCCAGCGGGGCCAGGTGAAGGTCCAGAAGATGCCCGTCAGCGCGGTGAAGCCGAACGCCGCGACGACGGTACTGGCCTTCGTCGTGGCCAGGAAGCACGCCTCGCCGGAGACCTGGGAGTGCGTCGAGAGGGACCCGCGCACGGCCCTGACTCGCCTGTGCCGGAGGGCTGTCAAGACGGCCCTGAAGACGGAGGTCCGCGTCCCCGACGACGCCATGTGGGGCGTGTCGTCGCAGCAGGGGAGGCGCGAGCTGGTCGTGCGGGTGCCCCGCGCGCAGGCCGAAGCGATCCTGGCCAGCTCCGGCCGGGACGGCGGATTCTGGCGGTCGACGGAGAAGGCCTGCCGGGACGCCATGCCGGTGGTCGCCCTGCAAAAGGGGGTCACGAGGGCGGTCGCGCTGGCGGTAGCTGAGCGGGCAGGCGCGGCGGCAGCCGGTCTCGTGCTCACGGGCAGCCGCCTCCTCGTGCGCGCACGCAGCGGCGCTGTGCTGGAGGAGGTGCGTGCGGCGGCCGCCGAACACGCTGCTGCCCCCCTCGAGTCGAAGCCGCGCTTCCTCGTGGTGGGTGCGACGCCGCGGGAGCACGAGGCGGACGTCGAGTACGTCCTGCGGGAGGCCGGCTGGCAGGTCGACGTCGCCACGTCGTTCCTGCGAAGTGGGGCCCGGGTTTGCGTGGTGACGTCGGCGGCCGACCCTCCCTTCAGGGTGCTGCAGCGGGAGGGGGCACCCGACCTCCGGGTAAACCCGTACGACGGAGGTGAGCTGCCGAGGGAGCGGCGCAGGCGGCTCGCTGCCGCCCCCAGCGGGAAGCGGCGGATGGACGAGCTACCGCAGCCGGCGGCCCCGCCAGCGGACGCGGCCGGACAGAAGAAGAGGAAGACGCCGGAGCCGGCAGCGGACGAGCCGGAACCCGCTGGGGACGATGTCCCAATGGACGGTGCAGAGGCGGGCGGGCACGTCCACGCCTTCGGGAGCCCGGCGAAGGCCACCGCCGGTTTCTCCTGCGCCCTATGCGGGAAGAAGAAGGCGAAGGGCCAGATCCGCACGACATGCGAGGGCTGCAACGTCGGCGCGTGCAAGGCGTGTGCGGGTTGACTGCCACCGCGACCCGTCCCCGGCGCCAGTTGTGGCCCCGCCAGGCCGGTGCAGGCCGCCCAGCGCGTGAGTCCCAGCACGCAGTTCGACGATGGAGCAGGCGAAGGTGGTGGCGATCCCTCTTCTTCTTCTTCTTCTTTTTGCCCCCCTCTCTCCCACAATGCGCCAGGCCTCATTAGCCCGGGAAATTTACCCGCAGCGCACAAACAATCCCCCCACAAAGGCCAGCGTGCCTGCGGGGGGGGCCCTGTCAGGGTGGAGGGAGCAATCCCCGGACTAAGCTTCCAGACGATCCCTCGGGATCTTCTGGACAGACTGAGCCGAGTACCCGAGCTTGGGCCGAAAGCCACTTGGAGGAGGCTGGGGGGAGAACAAAGCAGAGAGACCCAGCAGTGGGGACACGCCTACCGACAGGGCGGACCCCCGGTCAGACTGGAACGGGGTATCCCCGAGGGGCCCCTGAAAGAAGCGGCGGATCTCATACGTGACCGTCTCGGGTGGGAACCGGACCAGTTGCTGGCCAACTGGTACCGGAGGGGAGTGGGGATCAACCCCCACAAAGACCAGAGAGAACTGGGTCCGAGGGTAGCGACCATATCGCTCTTGAGCGACACGGTCATGGAGTGGGAGAGGGGGAGCCGGAGAGTGAGAACCCCCCTGCCGGTCGGCACACTGTGCCACATGGAAGGCGAGGCCAGGAGCCTGTGGACACACGGGATTCGTCCCGATGATGTCGCACGCGACCGGGTCTCGCTCACCTACAGGGCCGTGCGCGAGGCCGCCTCCCAACGTTTGCAAGGCCGGGACACCCCGCAAGAAACTCCCCCCATGCCCCCCCCGCCCCGCCCTCAGGCGTCCTCCCCACCCCCCCAGCAACAGTTCAGCCCCGCGCCACGTACTGACTTGTGTAATCGCCAAAGAACTCTTATATCTATTAAGGAAACTACTAGACAGCAGCTGTTAAGCGCTGGAGACATCGAACAGAACCCGGGCCCCGGCCGCACGGAGATGAAGTTCGCGACGTTGAACGTAACTAGCTTACTTCAATATCTCCCAGCGGCCGACGCGGTGGAAGCGGATCTTCTCTGCTGCCAGGAGGTGACACTCCTTCCGTGCAAACGGGCGCAGGCGGAGGAATACCTGCGGAAATGGTGCTGCCACTGGGGCCTGCCGCCTCCCGGAAGACTCTGTAGAAACTCCGGTAGTCGCTCGACGGTGAACGCCGCGAACGGAGGGCTCTCCACTCTAGTACTGAGACCGATACCTGCGTACGATACGATGACGGCGCTCTCGCACGCAGCAATACGGTCCCCGGACCGAGTGAGCCATACGGTAGTAGCAACAGGGGCCGGCAACACGTTCGTGCACGTGTTCAATGTCTACTGCCCTTCCGGAAACGGGAGGGCGGAGAGCGAGGAGCGTGAGGACATGCTGGAGAAGATCCTCTTCGCAGCGGCAGATAGCCTCGGTGACGTCCCCATAATGGTGATGGGTGACCTGAACACGGAAGAAGACCGGTCCCCTGTGCTGCGGAAGGCACTAAGGAACGGATGGTCCGACGCAGCGGAACTGCACCATGCGCGTACCGGTGACACACCGCCACCACCGACCTTTACCAGCGCCCGGACGACAGGCACGAGGATCGACCGCATACTCCTCAACCGAATAACGACGGGAGCTTTCCGTCAATGCGTCACCACCGCGGTGAACGTACCGGGACACCGGCTCGTGACAATGACCCTGGACATTGCGGCGCTGCGCCAAATCGTGTGGCGATTTAAAGTACCGCGGGAAATCCCTACCGAGGGGGGACCCAAGTGGGGCCTCTCGGACACAGAAGCTAACAGGGAAGCCGTACAGAGACTGACCAACTCCGATTTCGCAGAACGGCTGGCAGCACAGCGAGTGGAAGAGGCCTGGCTCGAGTGGTCACGAGTCAGTGAGCAGTACTTGCAGGATGCCTTCGGAATCCCTGCGGAAGAAAGGGGAAGGAGTACCGGCCGGGGGATAAAGACGTCGCCTAAGAGAGTCTGTATCACGGCAAGCACTGCGAGCGACGGGTCGGGGGCGGCGAACAGCAGACAGCTACGGCTCCGGAAGGCCATCCACAGGATGGAACGCATCTGCAGCTACCTTGCGCAGCGACGCGGGCCGGAGGCAGTTCCGCATGAAGTATCCCGTTGCTGGCAGAACAGCAGACGGCTGGCACAGGCGTGCATGAAAGGTGGCCAAGGGACAGAAGGATTCCCGGATCATGAGGAGGCGAAGCAGCTTCTCACGGCATTGCGGGAAGAGACGAGTAGGCTCGGAAGGGAAGGATCGGCGGCCAGGTTTACGAAGTACCGAGACAAGCTGAACGAGAGGGCCGATGCGAGCAGACGATGTCTGACAACCATCTGCGCCGGACGCGCTGAGCCGTCGGGGGTGTTGCGAACGGGGGCGGGAGTGACTGCAAATGTTGACGAGATGGACGAGGCGCTGAACACTGCGTGGGACCCTATCCTGCGTAAGTACAAGGACGGGCCAGAGCCGGAGTACGAGCCGTTTCGGGATCGGTTCCAGGATCACATCGGCCCACACTTGATGGAAGCCGGAACAATCACGGGGGAGGAGCTGCGAATTCTGCTGAGGAAGAAGCCGAAGAAAAGCGCGTCAGGGGTGGATGGCTGGCGCATGGCTGAACTGCGGGAGTTGCCGCTCCCCCTGCTGAATGCACTTGCAGACGTCATGAACCTGGTCGAAGCGACTGGGGACTGGCCGGCAAGCATGACAACTGCGCTGGTGTCGATGGTGCCGAAAGATGAGAGCCAAGACCCGCTGCACACGAGGCCGATAACCGTCACATCCGCCGTGTACCGCTTGTGGGCCTGCCGCAGGCTTGCGGACATTGTCCTGTGGCAGGAGGGGTGGATCGAAGAAGGACAGAAAGGCTTTCGGCCGGGCCACCGGATCGAGGACGTCTTGATGGAGATAGGGCTCGAGGTGGAGGACGCCTTGCTGGACGGAGAGCCGCTCTACGGAGTGGCGCTGGACTTCCGGAAGTGTTTCGACATGGTCCCGCGAGAGGTAGTGCTACGCTTGGCTGAGGACTTAGGACTGCACGGTCGGGTTCTCAAGCCGCTGAGGGCGATTTACAGTCTGCTCGCGAGACGCTTCAAGTTGCCGCTAGGGGTGGGCAGGGAGTTTAGTGTGACCAACGGTATCCTTCAAGGGTGCCCTGTGTCCGTCATACTCATCAATGCCCTGCTGTCGGTAGTGATGAAAGCGGTCAAGAAAGAAGCTGAGGGTGTGAGTCCTAAGTCGTACGCGGATGATGCCACACTACTGTCCAGGCTGTCGGAGGCCGCACTGCAAAAGGGAGTCGACATTGTTGACGAGTTCTGCACACTCACCGGAATGCAGCTAAACCTCGAGAAGACCATCGCATTCTCGACGAGGCAGAGGCACCAGTCGACGCTCAGACTCCGAAGCGGAAATGCGCTGCTGCGATTTAGCAAGTCCGTCACGTGTCTGGGGGCCCTAGTCTCAACGGCGAAGAACAGAAAGGAGAGGTCCGACTCTAAGAGGGTAGAGAGGGCGGCGGCCCTAGCGGAAGGCCTCCGCCACGCGCCATTCCGGTACGAAAAGCGGGTCCGTATTGTGCAGTCGAATGTGTTGCCGGCAGCGCTATCAGGCTGCTCCTTCGCGCCGGTGTCAAAGGTGGCGATGAAGCGGTTGACGACGTCGGTGATGGGTCTGATCTGGGGTGGAGCAAACCCGAAGCGCGCGAGAGAAATGGTCCTGAACTTCCAGGAGAAGGGCCACCTGACGGACCCCGGTACGTGTTTAGCGTACCGGGTGACGACGGCGTTCTACGCGGCGTGCGAGAGGCTGCCGCGACTGCTACCTCTGATGGAGAGTATCCGGGGGCGGTACGCCGAGGGGGACCAACCCCTCGGCCCAGTCGGGCTGGCGATGAGGAGCATGGAGGAGTGTGGACACATATGGGAACCTGGGCCCCTATCTCGCACGCTACGACGGAATGGTGCAGTGTTCGACCCGCTGGCCTCGTCGCCCTCGAAGAGGGGGCACGAAGTGAGGGCGGACCTGAGAACGAGGACGTGGGCCCGACTGATGGCGAGAAGGCCAGGATATCAGGGGCTGGAAAGAGCCGACTTGGAGCGCACGAATGCGTTCTGGAAGACGAGGGAATGTTCCGCGCACACGGCGAAGCTAATTCGAGTCGCGATTGCGGGGGGTGTGAACACGGCGGAGTTCACGTCGCGGATGAGGCAGGCCGGAGCTGAGCCGCAGGCGCCCAGCTGCAAGCACTGTGGGAGCGGCGTGACGGAGAACGAACAGCATATCTACTGGGACTGCGACGCATACTCACACATTCGCCGGCGGGAAGCACACGCCGGGCTGATGGCGGCCAACCGAACCGAGTGGCCCCGATGCACGCTGGAACATGGTGTGGTTGTACCGGAGAACGCCCACTTATCGAGGCGGCTCCAGGAGATGATGGCTGAAATCCTTGCGGAACGGGCAGGGCTCGAAGCACGTGGCTGGGTAGCCAGGAACCCCACGACCCCCTGGTCGAGAGCGGATGCGATGCCTGCCGAGAAATTTGACCACCCCTTTGCGCGGATTGCCCCGGCATGGACGTGGGAGCGAAACAAGACCTGGGGACTACCGACGTTTTATGCGTTGGTAGCGTGGCTGTCGGACATGCAGTGGACCGAGAGCGGGCAGGCGTCAATGCTAGAGCTTGCGATCGACTTTGAACTCTTCTCGGGCCTCAGCATGCCGCTGCACGGGAATGCGCCGAAGGGGGTGAGAGAACGGGGAAACGTCCTGCGCTGCATGATGAGCGCGTTGGACAAGCTGGCGGCACAGCAAGGGCTGGGAAGCTGCATGAGAGGGGAGAGGGTGTGCCCGACGACGTCGCTGTCGTTCATGGGCATCTCGGGGATATCGGGTGTACGGCCCAGGCCACGCTTTCGCGAGGCACACACGGGGACGATACTTGAGGAACAAGTGAAAGGAAGCGATGTAGGGACGCAGTGCCCGGCGTACCCTGACTGGACGATCGGGAGAGCGGCGAGGTGGGCCCTGCCTGCCCCACCACAACTGCACCCAGACCCCGTGCATATGCCGGGTGTCGATATAGAGAAGGCACTCGTCACGTGCGCGACCCATCACAAAGGGAAGTGTGAGGCGTGCAGAGCACTCGTCCGAAGGGACGTGCCCACGGTAGAGATGTGCTGCCGGCACCATCACCACGCGAACGATGGGCAGCCGATCGCGGTGTGCACAGAGCACAGCACGACGAAGTGCGGCGAGTGCAAGACGGCGGCGGCGTGTTGCCGCAGCGGGCATCATGCCTGCCGCACGCATGGCAGAGGAACCTGCCAAGAGTGCAAAAGGCTCCCTACGCTGACGCAGAGGCGACCGGCGGCATGTTGCAGCCGCGGCCACCACCAGTCCAACAAGCCGAACGTCCAGTCAACCCCCGGACGCAACAAGAAGAAGAGGCCCTCCTCACCCACCCAGGTGGGCGTACAACGGGAAACGCCAGTAGGAAAGCGAGCGGCGCGAGCGCCGCTCGCGGCAACGAAAAAGGAGACGGCGACGACCGGACGGGCGACCAAGAGGCCGCCACCAACGCCAGGAACCAGCGAACGACCAGCGCTGAAGAAGAGGGTGCTCGGCACCCCGAAGGAAGGCCCGATCGCCGGCCGCAAGCGGAAGAAGACGAAGGCGACCACACCCGACTCAGGGGTGCATCGAAGGAAGAAGAAGGTACCGAGGGCAAGCAGCTCTCAGAAACGACCGGGGACCACGGGCACACCAATGCCCTCGAAAGTGAAAAACGGACACACGTGCCCGCCCTCGTACTCGCCGACTCAGTCTCTGGAATCGCAAGAAAGCCAAACCCCGCTAGCTCCACAAATGCTCGACCTTGACGACGCAATGGCAGGTGACGACGTCATCCGATAACCTGACTTTCAAGGCAGTGCATGCTAATCCATGTGGTTCATGTACTTAAAAGAACTCAATGCTTAACGGCTTGTCACGTGGGCGGCCCTGAGATTACCCCCTCAGGTGACACCACTTTATCTTTAGCCATACTTCAACCTTCTTGCAGCGAAGTGTCAGCTTCGTACTGTTACGAACAAGCGGAATCGAGTCGTATTAATTAAGCACCCTTGCAGAGCCGAAGCTGGTGAATACCGCCAATGCCGGAAGTGCGCCAAAGCATGCCACGGATTGAAGCAAGGGTGACTTTTCCACATGCTCGAGAGACACGGACGGAGTGCGTAAATTGTTGTCAGCGAGGCCAAGACCGATTGTCTCCTCCGCTGTCTGCAGACACTCAGGTTCCGTGCTGATGGTCCGCCTTTTGTATCCGTGAGTTGAAGAGGCATCTTCTGCTCAACCACAAAAACTACGACTTCCCCCCCTCGACCTTTGCAGTGACGAAAAGGGGTTAAAAACACCAACCCAAACAATCTTCGCCAGTAGAGAAGAACCTGCCTAAATAAACTCCGTTCGGGCGGGTCAGTCTGACGCCGTCGGGGAAACAGAAAAAAGAAAAGAAAAAGAAGAAGGCCGCCCTTACTGAGGACGGATGTCATCAGCAAGGACGCAGCAATCGTCGCAGAGGTGGGTGAAGTTAGGGTCCGTCCACTTTGATATGGGTACTTCCAAGCACTTCCGGAAGGAGATGCGTCATCAAAGGATGCATTGTTGGCTTCTCTGATCTCGATGCGTTGACAGCGCACTCTTGCAGACTTGGCAGTGCTGGGCACAGTCCCGGTGGTGACGGGGAAACAGAAAATAAAAGGAAACTGCAGGCCATCGCAGCCTGTTGTAAGCAAATTAATACCTGACAAACAACCCAGTGAACGCTGTCACAGGCAACTGACTGAGCGAATATCGCCCGATCCACAAAAAAGGGGGGGAGGGCAAGTCCCAAGGCTGTTTGCCGGCATGCCAGCGCCGGCGCCCGTCCCGCGCGACGGTGGGCAAACCACCGGCGGAGGGCAGCTCTCGGCCGAGGTGTTCGAGAAGGAGTTTCCGTCGAATTTCGTGCGGGCGCCGCCGGTGAAGGAGGCGGACCCTTACTACAAGAGCCCGCTCGGCTTGTCGAAGTACATCGTCCACAAGACCGACCAGCCGCGGTTCCGCACCTTCGCTTCGAGGCTCGCGAAGGCGACCGCCGTGCTAGCAGCCGGGGTCGGGTATCTCGTCTACCGGATCGAAGCAAGCGAAGAAGGCGAGTACGTGGCATCGACGAACACGAGATACCTGCTGCGTTCCCTGCCGCTGCGCGCGCTGAGCAGGGGATGGGGTAGGCTTATGGAGTCCGAGTCGCTGCCTCCGTTCGCGCTTCGGCTTTATGCGTCGGTGTTCGTGCCGGATCTGTCGGACTCCGAGTACCCGATCGAGCACTACAAGACGATCCAGCAGCTTTTCACGAGGCAGCTGAAGCCCGGGTCGCGGCCGATTGCCGACTGCGCGTTCACCTGCCCGTGCGACGGGTACCTCGTGAAGTCTGGCGAGATCCACAGCGACAAGGGCGCGCAGTGGATCGACCAGATTAAAGGATACCGGTACGAAGTCGAAGACTTGCTCCGCTTCCGCCCGCAGCCGTCGCCGTCGGAGACGAAGAGAGTGTACGCTGTGTTCTACCTCGCGCCGGGGAACTACCACAGGTTCCACGTGCCGGTCGACGACTGGAAGATCACCGCCCTGAACCACGTGTACGGCACGCTGCTGCCGGTGAATTCGCTGGGGTACAAGTTTATCGACGAGCTGTTTTGCCTCAACGAACGCCTGGCAATCTGCGGGAACTGGAAGCACGGATCCCTATGCTACGTCGCCGTCGGTGCGTACAACGTGGGGTCCATACGGGTGACCTTCGACCGCGACGTGCAGACCAACCTCAAGAAGCAGGATCGCATCGCCCTCAACTCGGCGCACACGCGACAGCACTTCGCGACCGTCTACGAAACCCCTGTCGATCCAGGGCAAAAAGGTGACGAGCTTGGGCATTTCCGAATGGGTTCCACGGTATGTGTATGTGTGTGTTAAGTTAATGGCTTGAAGTGGGCAACGTATAAAGCGAAGTATAGCCTACTTGTCACGTTTACCAGTTGGCTTCGCGTGTTCAACGGGCTGCTTTTGGTTCCTGTGGCTCCTCTCCGAAGGGTGGGTGAGGCGGGATCCTCCGCGGACGGATAGAGCGTTGAAGGTTGTCAGCTGCACGTCGCCCATCATGCTGACAGTTAAGCAAGCGCACGTACCAGACTGGAATTTATCCGGGTTGTGACACTGTGCTTATCTCTAGCTTTCATCCTGCGTATGTTCTCCCGGTGGGGACCCCAAAACCACCAACAACTACCACAGGTGGTGCTAGTCGCTGATGTTCCGAAGGAGTGGAACTGGAAGCACAAACAGGGTGAAGTTGTGCGGATGGGCGAAGCGTTGCTGGACACGCCATCGGCCTCCGATAGTTGAAAGCCTGACAAAGAGGCGCTGGCGCGCCACATGTACTTCGGCTGATCTGAACCATGATACTGACTGTCTGCGTTTTCTGCACAGAAAAAGCGTCATCGTCTTCATCCACGTCGGAGTCGTGAACAGAGAGATGACAGAACCTTCTTTTTCTGGCGCTACCAATGGAAGATGTTGAGGGAGCGCCACTCCCCAGAAGCTACGAAGGCCAACCGTCTGAAGAGACCGTGGATCGGCGAGTATCAAAGGGAACACAAAAGAGATTACAGGTGCTTACCAGCAGATCCTCCCTACTCCTACTCGAGGAGCCGCGTAGCAGAACGAACTGATTTTATGAAAAGTCACCCCGTTGACCTTGAGACCCCTAGTTTTAAGAGACAAGCTCACTTCCCTAAAATCTGGAGTTTCAAGCTAGCTTTCTCCCGGCCCAACTACCTGAAGAAACGTAGCCGCATGGCACGCACACTTTGGGCATGCACTTTCACTTGTGGAAACGAGTCCACGATTAACAGTTAACACGTGTGCCGAGCAGGCATTTCCATCATTTCAAGACCTAGCTCCGAGGGCGCTTCCTTCGACTAGCTGACTCGAAGCAGAATCGCGCCCAAAGTTCATTCCAACCCCTATGGCGTCGCTTCCATTTGCCTCTTTCGGCGTGTTCTAGCCCATTTTCCTCCCCTTGTATCCCACCTTACCCGTTCTCAGAACCTCGCTCTCCTCCTGTGTGCGGTGTCTTGGACGAATTGGCTTCAAGGACCGAAACACGGTGACATAGGGCCAGCGCGGTGTTGAACATGCACCATTCCTAGCACATTCTAGCATCCCACCCCGGTCGTTCTGCCTATAACATTGATCGTAATTGGCCAGCAAAGCCGGCTTTGCTTCCAGGCTTCAAAGCAAACACTTATGCGGAATTGAGCACTTTGCCGGCGACCCACGGAAAAACAGGCGACTGCAACGTTTGCAACGGGGAAAATGCCGCCACAGCAGCAAATTTGAGAGAAGAGGAAAGTCGATTCCAAGTCCCGTTGAAGAAAAGCCGCGCATATAAAAAGCTATGAATATCACTTTGATACTATTCCACACAAGCAGAAACCATGCGGAGCGAGCTGCAAACATGTAACCTGAAATGTGTTCGCCCCGCGAAGAAAGCAATACCTTCCGACGAAGTCAAAGGCCTGACTCTCGCATGCCTAGGGTCTAAGTGAACGGGGCAAGGGCTACTTATAGGGCGTTTTGTTCTTATACTGTCTACCGCTGTGTCCCGTGGGTCAGTGGGGAACATGGATGGCACATGATTGTATGGCTGCGTGCGCCAACCCGTGGACTACTGATGATGATGATGATGATGATGATGATGATGATGATGATGATGATGATGATGATGATGATGATGATGATGATGATGATGATGATGATGATGATGATGATGATGATGATGATGATGATGATGATGATGATGATGATGATGATGATGATGATGATGATGATGATGATGATGATGATGATGATGATGATGATGATGATGATGATGATGATGATGATGATGATGATGATGATGATGATGATGATGATGATGATGATGATGATGATGATGATGATGATGATGATGATGATGATGATGATGATGATGATGATGATGATGATGATGATGATGATGATGATGATGATGATGATGATGATGATGATGATGATGATGATGATGATGATGATGATGATGATGATGATGATGATGATGATGATGATGATGATGTTTTGCAGTTGTTGAGAAGGTGAGGGTCACTGACGAGCTCATGTTGTAAAAATTTGTTGCATTAGTGTGTGGGCCTTTGAAGCGTGGATTATGTGCCTCTCGCGCTGCTCTCCTTGAGGTTCCTGGCTCATGCCAAAGCGCCGCCGACCGGGTGAAGGGGTTGCGGCATCAGGCGTGGGCCAGGGCCAGGGCAATTAGTTGCAGTAGTGTGATTGTCAGCCTTCGACTACCCTGAGCAACGCACTAGCTCATGTTTATCCTTTTCTGCAGGCGGATGGAAGCCGAAGAGGTGTCAGTTGGTCTGTTTGAAAGACCTGTCCTGAGATTCACCTGAGATGTCGGGTGCGGACGGAGCATGCTTTTCAGCATGGGTGTAACCAGCTTCTGAGGCTGGACTCTGCCGTGTAAGAAACCATGCGGGTTTCAGTTCTGGCCACTAAACCGATACAAATAAGAGCGAAAAGAAAATTGAAAACGCTAAAAGAAGAACGACTCGACGCTCAAACCTCTTCAGGCCCAACTCTGTAGACCAGTCTGACAGTTGATGGCGTGGGAAGAGGAATCACTCTTCCGTGCGCCTTCTTCTCGGCAACGTCGGCCTGCGCTTCTTGCAGCGTCTTTACTACACAACCCGCCTCTCAGGTTTTTGCACGGGAAAGAAAGACTCTCGAAGGCCGCAGCTGAAGGGGAAGATGGTGGGGATCTACCACGACCGGCGCCCGAGCCAGCTGCTCTTTGACGCGCGGCCCCATCAGGTGGTGGCTGGGCGGTACAGGGTCATGCACGAGTGCGGCACGGGCAACTTCGCACGCGTGTTCAAAGCCGTCGACCTGCGGACCGGCGAAGCGGTGGCGTTGAAGGTGCTGAAGCGGCAGTACGCGCGCGACGCGCGGTCGGAGGCGGAGCTGCTGAAGGCGATCAACGCGAAGGACCCCGACAGGCGGCAGAAGCTGGCGCACATGCGCGGGTTCATGACCGTCGAGGACCACCCGTGCTTCATCTTCGACCTGCTCGGACCGTCGCTGAAGTCGCGGAACCTGGCCAACCTGCCTGTGTCACGGCGTGACCTCGCACACTTCATCATCGACATCGCTGGCGCCCTTCGCTTCCTCCACTTCGAGTGCCGCATTGTGCACACAGACCTCAAACCCGAGAACATCCTTCTCGACGCGCACGTCCCGTCGGGCCTCGGCAAGTCTTGGAGCCTCTGCGACTTCGGCAACGCGTCCACCTTCGGCCCCAACCCGGACCGCGACTTGGTCTCGACCCGATTCTACAGGGCGCCAGAAGTCATCTTCGGGATGCCGTGGTCCTACGCCGTGGACATGTGGTCGCTCGGCTGCATCGTCTTCGAGATTGCGAAGGGGGCGGTCCTGTTTTCGGGCACAAGCGACGAAGCGCACGCGGCGGAGCTGGAGAGGCACGTGGGGGCCATCCCCGGGTGGATGGCCGGGTTCGGCGGGGGGGCGAGGGCAAGGAAGTTGGGGGTCGGCGAAGGCCGCAGGAGGCCTGCCGGTGAAGGGATTCGCCCGACGACGCTCGAGGCGATGCGGGCCGACGATCCGACGATCGGCGACATGCTCTGCCGGATGCTGCAGTACGATGCGGCCCTCCGCATCCGGGCCGACGAGCTGCTGCACCACCCGTTCGTCCTCAAAATCCAACCGGCGCCGCCGCCGCCGCTGCTGCAGTCGCTGCCGCCGAGCGGCTACACGTCGCTGGCCATCCGCACCCCCGGCGCGGTCGCCCTGTCCGAATCGTTCCGGCGGACCCCCTCCTGTACACAAGGTGGTGCACAAGGGACCACACAAGGGGCCACACAAGGGGCCACACAAGGGGCCACACAAGGGACCACACAAGGGGCCACACAAGGGGACTGCACCCAACAAGGAGGGGGGGGGCACACGTTCGCTGCCCCCGTCTGTTTGGAAACGCCGGCCCGGCCGCTTCTCGATCGCGCGAGCAAAGTCAAAGCCGTGCTCTCCGATAGATACGACGGCAACGTCATCGCGTCGCAAGCCAACGGCAACAACAGCGCCGTGGCGAAGCGGTCGACGTCGGAGCCGGCGATGCTGCGGTACCGTGTCATCTCGACGACGCCGCTTCTTAGCCGGAAGGTGCCGGCAGACACACAGACAGGGCTCACCCTCAACAGCTGCATTGCCCATCACAACTACCAATACTCGCACTCGAGCCGCCCTGTCCCCCGCATCGTTAAACGACCGTGCTGATCTCCCACCTCTTCGGGTTTGGGCAGCCGTCAGTCACGCAACGGCGTAACGGCGTACCCCCAACCGCTCCACCAGAGCCGACTCCTTTGCCGAGACTGATCCAAAACCAACCGGCCAGCCAGCGGTGAGCCAGTCTGCGCGACAACCCCCATGTCTGCAGCTGCAATCAAATGACGCCAGCCAGATTTACAGGGTTGCTCTCTCACGTGCATCAAAACACTGTGCGCTGTGGGTACGGTGCTCAACTGCTTCTTCCTGGCTTTCAGATGACTTTCAAATGTGCCGTATTTTGATTTGCAAGTACCCCCAGCGGCCAGGCTTCGAGACTGGGGTCGTTGAATGCCCTTCGATATAAGTTCGTCCAGAGCTTCTCTCACTTCGTTACGAAGTTCTTGATCCCTCCCTCCCTCCCTCTCTCTCTCTCTCTCTCTCGGGAATGGTCAGCGCAGTAGCGATGTCCACTCCGCATACCCTACATGCACACCGTCGTACTATGCCAGAATCTTTCTACCCAAACGGCCCCCTCCCCCTTTTGGCATCGTCTCATACCGATTTTCGCCGTGTCTCAACAGAATGGATACGGACTTCGCTTCTCGACCGCAACCTGGACTCATGGCTCGGCAGCTGCACAACCACCACTATTGCCCGCATTCGAGCAACTACGCATGTCGACCCGTGGTACGTGTTGTAGACAGCCGCCGTGAGACTGCTTGCCCTTATCAGCTACTTGTTCGTCACAACCACCACCACACGCCCCCATTGGTATACGCTATTACCACGTACTACACGTACACCACTGCACTTTCCTTCACAACCACCACCACCTGCATCCGAACAACTTTACAGAAGACATCAAACGCACACCCACATAGACACACACACCCATACCCGTGCGAGCGAGTCTCGGAACAGGACTCGAAACTGTGACGCGGGTAGCGACTGCGGCCCGCCTGTGTAATGTCTTCTCTTACGATCCCCCCTCCGCCACCCCTTAACTCGTTGCTGACTGCTTCCTTTACAGGATTTGCACCGCCAACGACACGCAACGAACTTGAACAAAGGGTTGCCACTCTCCCTCTTCCTCTCATTTTCTTCTTGCCGCCCTGTTCTGCTTTGGAGCAGCGAGAAGAAAACTCTTTACCGTCCCCCTGGGCGCCCCCTCTCCAAAGGTAAAAAGCGGCAAACCCAACCCCAGCTGTTTTTTTTTTTTTGAGTGGGATAAACACGCAGTCTTTTTCCCTCCGAGGTTTTATTGTCGCAAACGAATCCCCGTGTGCAGCCCTTTCCCGAAGAAGCCGCCGTTGAGAACGAAGGAGGAGATGAAGAGTGCACTGACCACGGCCTTGGATCGCAGCCGTGCGGCCAGCGGGGCAGACGGGGCGCTGAGAAACGCATCAGAAGTGGCGGATGCCTACCTGATTGGCCTGCACCGGAAGAGCCTCCCGCCAGGATCGACCGCCTACCGGGGCAGGGCTGGTGGATTCACCACTCGGAAGGCGCACGAGTCCGCAAGGCAGGCGTGCACGACAAGGGGTGCGACGGATTGGTCCGTGAGACAGCGAGACAGAGTACTTGGGATACTACGCACGTTCGCTGCTCTATTTCTTTTTCGGGAAAAATGCAGGATCGGCACGGCGACTCCAAGAGGTACCTCTTGTATTCGATCCCCCCCCAGTAAGGTACCTCTTGTATTCAAAGTACCTCGTGTATTCGACCCCACCCAGTAAGGTACCTCTTGTATGCCAAATACCTCGTGTATTCGACCCCACTTAGTAAGGTACCTCTTGTATGCAAAATTCCTCGTGTATTCGACCCCACCCAGTAAGGTACCTCTTGTATGCAAAATACCTCGTGTACTCGACCCCACCCGGTAAGGTACCTCTTGTATTCAAAGTACCTCGTGTATTCGACCCCCCCCAGTAAGGCACCTCTTGTATTCAAAATACCTCGTGTATTTGACCCCCAGTGTACACGGTGCACTAGTAAAAGTGAAAAAGGTGTTTTGACTAGTCATTTTACTAGTGAAAAAGCATGACTAGTGCACTAGTAAAAATGACTAGTGCACTAGTAAAAACACTAGTAAAAATGACTAGTGCACTAGTAAAAATGACTAGTGCACTAGTCAAAATGACTAGTGTCCTAGTAGAAATCCACCTGTTCCGAACCGAAATCTGGGCTATTTTGTAGATTTCAGAGGGTCCCAGGGCACAACTGTACCCTACCGTTGCGCTTACAACCGTGTTCGGAATAATGTTGGACCGGGAAAAAGTCGAAGTACTTTTCAAAACCCCCAAAAGTCCAAAAAAGTTCCGGTTCAAATATTTTACAGTAGGGTTCACGCCCACAAGGAAGTTTAGAATCCAAGAATACGATAAGATATGATACATGTGGTGTCTACAGTCAAGGGCGCGCCCAAGTCCGTTAACAGCGCCCTACAACTTGGAGGTCGCTACTTTAGCCAGACGCAGAAGGTGGCGAGTCGCTGAGCGTAGTCGGCACGGGCCATACGGAGCAAGGCCGGCGGCATGCCCGCGGAAGGACTCGACCTCGGCGAGCTCGCAGTGAAGCGAGCGTCGCTGAGTGAAGGCGACGTCCTGGCCGCCGAGTGGCGGTCACGCGCGTTTTTGACGGTGGATGCCGACGACAGCGGGCTGCTGGCGTTCAAGGAGTTGATCAAGTATAGCCGGTCCCGGACGTCGTGTTCCGGCACGTGGTCGGCGACGGGGGCAATCTCATGAGTCGCCCCGCCATGCTCACCCGAGCTGCTTGTCTACGCGACCCAGGCTACGCCCATAGTCATGATCGTGCAACCGCGAGTTTTAAGGACGAACAGAAACTAAAGGTAACCTGAACCAATTTGGACGCGTTTGCGGCCCGGAACTCGGGAAGCTTTGGAATGTTCGCACAATCTGCCGGTCCCATCATTGGTGTAACGGAAACATGAAACGCAAAAGCTGCTTCGGTCAGACTTCAAAATACCGCCAAAAAGTGAAACCCCCAGGGAAAAGTCCAAAACTTTCAGAACCTCCAAAAGCCCAAAACTTTAACTCTAAAAAGTCCAAAAAAATTCCGGTCCAAAGAAGTTCCGGTCCAATATTTTTCTGAATGCGGTTGACGAAAGCTGGGGGCCATGTCTGCCACGAGCGTCATTCAACAAAGCCAGTTCTGCAGGAATAAGTTACGATTACTCGTCGGTTTGTGTTTTGCGGCTGAACATGCAGAACTGTGATCGCTTTTTTGGTGGGCTCTTCCCCCACAGGAATCGGGCTGAGTATTGAGTTCTAGAAAGTGCAAGTGCCATGAAGGCAAGCAGCACCACAGCCGAGGACGGGGAGTTTCTGGGAACTTGTTGCCTACTGGGAGCGTTATACAGCTTGCCTGCCTCATGCTCTTCCGCACTTACTACTAGTAGCTCTCAATGCCCGATAGACAGTGCGTTGTGAATTCAAGCTAATCCGAGGCGGTGATTTTTATTGTCGTTGTGAACAACCGAAGATGCGAAAGAAGCTGCTTTCACAAATAGTACACCGGCTACGCGATTGCGGTAGACCCGACGAGTAGAAACCAGAACCTGCTGGTGTCCCACCCGACGAAAGGTTTGAGCAGTTGATCGGTGGGCTCAATGGTCGTTAGCACGTCCCGAAACGACAAAGAAACGTGACTTCCAGGCATTCGAAATGCCTGGACAAAGCACCACGACGTGTTGACTGGTACACAACGCGCGCACCACAGGCTACAAGACTGGTTTTCCGCGGCGGCGTGAAAGAGGAAGCACGCAATGGGAGAGTGCCTCCAACACTAGAAAGCGGAGCACATAGCAGTGAGCAACGACACTATTTGTGGAATGTGCGCAACACAAAGCCTTGCATGCAAACAGTTCACAGGCGGACAAAGCCAGCACCTGTTGCACATTCATGTTGGGAAGCTCGGCAAGAATCGTGGGTTTTAGGGAACCCACTACTGTAAATGCACTGTGTCCGGTGCGATGCCAAGGCGATAGGAGCGCCATGAACGACAAGCCGAATCTACGGACCAGAGTTTGAATGTGGTCGGAAGCCCGCATTATTCCAGTGTCTGAAACCTGTCACGACATGTCTCTGACCTCACCGTGCAGGGATAGCACTGTCGTTTGCACTATGTTTGCTTAGCCATACAAGCTCAGGGACTTTCCCAAGAAACCAACCAAAACCCTCGCAACTCGGCCTGTCTCGCGAAAACTGGGGTTGCCCAGGTGGTTTGTGGTGTCTGGGCACCGGTGGTCACGGTAGTGCCGTGGAACCCCTCGAAAACTCTCAAAACACCCAGGACTTGGGTCCAGGTTAGGTGGATTTTGTCTAAATCACTAGTCATTTTTACTAGTGCACTAGTCATTTTTACTAGTGCACTAGTCATTTTTACTAGTGGCACTAGTCATTTTACTAGTCAAAATTTTGACTAGTAAAACCACTAGTCAAAGTCAAAAAAGTCCTTGACTAGTGCACCGTGTAAGGTACCTCCGACCCCCCCCCCCCCCAGTAAGAGCGGTTCACGAAAGGACTGCATGCAAATCTTTTGGCAGCGAGTACATCTCGATACTGACGAACGGCTTTTTGAGTACGAAAGCTTCTGCTTCTGACGTGATCCTCCAGTTTTTTTCTAGACGGCGGTGTGGATGCCGGGATGCTGAGCGTAGCAAACACTGGACAGTGCGTCGGGATGTCGTGTTCTCCTGCCTTGGCAGTTTCCACGGCCACCAGCGTCCGCGCTGCTGCGGCGTTCAGAAAACACATGTCTATGCGAGAGCCTGCTGCCCCTGCCCAGCAGGTGGGTGGAGGGGCATTTGAACCCTCCTGGGCGGCTGCTGCCGCATCTACCCATCCATTTTGGCAGGCAGCCGCCAGGGACATGCTTTCCCCTGCTGGTGTGTTAAAATCGCCCAAGACAGCTATCGGCACTTGCCCGAGTCCTGCAGCCATCTCGAACACTTCGGCAAGGAGCTTCTCCCGTTCCTGGACTACCGCTTGCTCCCTGCCAACAGGCGCGTACACCGATAGAACATGTAGCACCATTCGCGCATTGCCTGTTGCTACAACGGCATGTGCGACCCGTGTGCTTTTCGCCAACCGCTTCTCCAACTCCGTGGTAGGCTGTGCGACTTTGGCCACTAACCCGCGGGTGGTGACCGCTGTGCCGCCCGGCACCCGCTGTCCGATTCCGTTCGCGCCGACAACAATCGGTACGTCTTCTCCCCAGTGGCAGTCCCATCCGTACGCTCCTAGAAAGAGCTCACTCGTCCTCTTCGCTTCTGGGCCCGCCCTGGTTTCTTGTAGGGCAACAATGTCCGCCGGCAGGTTCGCCACCGTCCGACACCTCGCGCTTATGGACCCAATGTTCGCCGTCGCGAGCACTATATCCTTACAGGACGCATCTCCATTGCGAACTGGGTGGCGAGGCGCTTGCTCCACGGCTGTTAGCCTGCTCAAGGGAATCTGAGACACCTCGGGGGCGGTTGTCGCCAGTTGCCGGAGGATGGTATGCGGCACGTTCAATGCGTCGTAATGTTGCGGCCGGTAGGTCAAGACTATTACGCGTGACGCATTTGGCGCCCGTCCCTCACACCTGAGGAGTGCCGGGTGCGTTGTTGAGAGCACCCACACTGTCGCTCTGAGCACCTCAGCAGCTGCTTGCAACGTGAGGTGGTCACCGTATTGCCCGTCTCCGGCTACGGTGAAGAGGTATTCCGATAGCGTCACATCAGCGGGGATGAACGCTACCGGCGGGTTGTGACGAAGCTGCCAGGTGACCTTCTGCCGTAAGGAAGTAGCCGAAAGACTCAGCTTACTCCCACGGAGCAAAGCGGCAAACTGGCAATTGCCTTCTTTCTCAACTGGGACCCGTCTCGCACAAATGGTCGCAGCCGCCTCGTCCAGCTGCGCGTCGCCGCTTGTTGGTTGATGAAAAAATGATGATGATGATGGCCTCGCACTCGCGACTTCTCCCTCTCGTCGGGTCTGGTTGTTTGTACCAGGGTTGGCGCACCGGGTAGCGCCAGTTGACGTGTTTGTATTGTTTGCCGTCAGTTCTTGCCCGGTGCGCCCAGCCCCCCTTTCTTCTCCAACGGGCTGAAACGATTGGCGGTTCCAATCATCTCAGTGAGCAGCTGCTGTTTGCCGCCGCCTTTTCCTCCTTTCCAGCCGACACCGGCCGCCTTGTCGCCTCGGTCAGCTGTTTGAGTTGCTCGTCCAGCTCCCTCGCGTCTGCCTCTTTCCTTGCCTTCTTCCCTTTTCTCGTGCTTGGGTTTTGTGCGGCGGCTTGACCTGGAAGTGGCTCCTGTGCGGCGCCTTCTAAAGGCTCGGGCGGCGAGACAGCCGGCTGTGAGGCTTCGACGGGCGGTGGTGGCTGTGAGGGGGCTGCTGGCTGTGAGGAAGGTTCTGGCTGTGAGGAAACTGCTGGCTGTGAGGAAGCCGCTAGCTGCGGGGGTACCGCCGGCTGTGGAAGTGCCATTAGTCTCACGAGCACGCAATTCAACGCGGGCGTTCATTTCTTCGGTCACGCCGGCCAGTTTCTGCTCGACATCCGCCATCCACAGCAGCTGGCGTGCGTACGTCGCTTCCTCGCGTTGCGTCGCGACTTGGGTCCGTGCGTCTGCCCAGCTCATCAAGCGCTTCTCGAACGCTAGCTCCCAGGTTACGCGGGCGTTAGCCCGCTCCTTCTCCCACACCTCACGCTGCCTCCTCTGCTGCTCCTCCCATGCAGTCCAGGCTGCCGTTGTCACGTCGCTGCGGATTTCGTTCCGCATCTCTACGTCGTTGGTGTCACGCGTTGCGGGCTGCAGCTCATCAAGTTGGGCCTGAAGGCGCTTCTGCTGCCTTTTCTTGGTCTCTCCATCGGCCTTGACCGCCTGTCTCCATTCGGCCTCTCCCCTCTTCTTCCCGAACTCTACCAAGAATTCCGTCTTGGTGTATCTGGGGCCCCTTGGCTGCTTGTTGTCCGGCAGCCGGCTCGGAGGCCCGGCCGCTGCCAGGCGTTCAATCTCCTCCTGGAGCTTGCGGACCCGCTCCTCCTTCTTCGCTTCCTGTTCAGCGAGAATTCGCTCTTCCACGTCAACGATCTCGGCCTCTTCATCGCCGACCCGCACCTTCTTGGCAGGCGGGGGTGCCGTCGCTTCTACGTGCGCGGTGCCTCGCCTAACCCGCACACGCGCTCCGGACCACCCCAACTGCTCAATCAGGCGCTCATAAGCACCCGCCCTTCCCTTCAGCACCTCGAGCCGTATCGTGTACTCTCGGGTTTCGGGCAGGTGCACCACCCGCACTCCTGCGAACCTTTCGTTGCCCGGGGCGTTCACCCCGGGTTCCAGGGGGACCGCGTGGAGGTTGTTCGCATCCATAATTTTAAAGTTTGTGTAGTGCGTTGTGGATTTCCCCCCTGTGTGTGTGTGTGTGTGTGTGTGTGTGTGTGTGTGTGTGTGTGTGTGTGTGTGTGTGTGTGTGTGTGTGTGTGTGTGTGTGTGTGTGTGTGTGTGTGTGTGTGTGTGTGTGTGTGTGTTGTGTGTGTGTGTGTGTGTGTGTGTGTGTGTGTGTGTGTGTGTGTGTGTGTGTGTGTGTGTGTGTGTGTGTGTGTGTGTGTGTGTGTGTGTGTGTGTGTGTGTGTGTGTGTGTGTGTGTGTGTGTGTGTGTGTGTGTGTTGCGGACCCGTTTTAACGTGGTGCCTCCCTTTACGAAAGTACGACCACGCTCATTTATGGCTAGGTAACGGCCGATGCACCCTCGGGCTGGGAGTGGGGGTCTCTGTTCGCTCTTCTGTTTGCATGGTGCTTCGGGCAGCAGCTGGCTAATGCTTCGTTTGCTACTACGCAGTCGCCGCAGCGTCCTAGTCTGTGTGCTGTGCAAAAGTGCATCCGCGGCCTTAGACCATCCGATCCGTGATGATGCTGCTTGAGGCGACAGCAGGTCTCCGCCGGTAGGCGCTTTTTGACGCACTCCCTGCATCGCGGCTTCCTGTGATGCGAGCAAACCACTCCGGGGCGGGAGGTATTCACCGCGCCTTCTGGGGCCTCGAACGGGGGGGCTCCTTCGCACGGTTCCGTGCTTGAGCTTCTTCCTGCCGCTTCAGCCTTCGTCTTCCAATCCGGCTTTCCCTGCGTCCACCCTGCCGGATAGGCCTCCTCTGGCAAAAAAGTTGCGGCCCATCCCAGGTGCGGAGGGAACGGGCTGTTTTCTTGTTGGTCTGGCCGATTTTCTCGTGTGTGTTCGCGTATCTTCATGATCACATCCTCGGTCGCGGTCAATAACTGTGCACGCCTCGAAACACCCCGCACAACCGTTCCTCCCACAGATGTCAAAACGGTGGTGGAGTATTCATGGCCGCAGAACCACGGCTGTGCAACCACCTTCCCATACGCCTTCCCCATTTCGATGAGGCTGAGCGCTTTTCCTAGACCGGACCGACGGAAGTTTGCCAGCATGGTCTCTTGTTGCTGCCGGGTGGGCCTTTGGCGTTGCACCAGGTCCATGGCGGCGTTGCTGAGCGCGTCCGCGTCTGTGTTCAGCTCCCGCGCAACGTGCTCAATGTGCAGTGTCAGCCGTCTCTGCAGGGACGACACCTTCAAGGCCGCGCGCGTCAGATACGGCTTCAGTTCCTCTGAACATGCCATGCGTCGTGCGAGGTGCCCGACAACCAGCGCCGAGTCGCCTCGCACCGTGCATTCCTCTCCTTCCGCTTCGCCTGCATCCCCCAGCAGGTGCAGGCCCGCTAGCAGTCCTTCGTACTCTGCTACGTTGTTGCTGCGCACGGTCGGCAGTGGCAGGACCACTTCTGCCACTTTCACTCCATCGCGGTACACGACTGCCCCCGCCCCGGCAACGGCGAAGGCGGTCCCATTCGCTCTCGCCCCGCCATCGAAATAAACCAGGAGCCTGCTGTCTCCCATTTCCCGGGCCGGTAACGTAGCGCGGGCTGCCGTTGCCTTGCCTGTTGGTGCTTGTGGAGGAGCTGAGTAGAACCTACTCTTCAGGTCAGGGAGTCGCCGTCCTGTGTACAGCTCGAAATCCACTGCCAGTTCGATGAAACTGGTTCCCAGCTCATCGTGCCCTGGGGGGGCCCACTTCGTCTGCTGCAGCCAGTCGGTAAATGCCATCCACATCTCTTGGCCATATTTCCACTTCGTTCCGACGGCGGAAGGTGCAATGGCAGGGACCGTGAGTCTGTGTGGTTCTGATGGCTTCCACCCACGCGGGTAGTCCACGGTCCTGTGATGCCTGGCGGACCTGTCAAGCAGGCCGTCTGCTTCCTGACGTCGAGTTAGGACCTCGACGAAGAAAAGGTGTAGCCGCTTTAGTACACGCAACCTTTCTTCCCTAGCTGCCGGCAGCCCGGGGATCGCTTCGTCTCCTCGTACAGCTGGGGCCACCCCGCACAAGCGTAGGCACGGGGGCCAATTCCTTTGCACGTTTACCAAGTCTCCGTGCTTCGATCGACTTCGTTCCCAGGCTGGGCACATCCAGAACAAGTGCTCTACCGTCTCCCGGTCCTGTGTGTCGCAGTACGGGCAGTTTCGTTCACCCAACCCCGTTCGCCCGGTTGCCGGTGTGGCCCCCGCAAGTACCGACTTCAGCATGCCGGCTTCGTACGCGGTGAGGGGGGAGTCCCGCATTTCTAGTAGGTGCCGGGTTGCCTGGTGGTCTACCCCGTTCTGCACACCCCCGAAGTCCGCTGCTCGCCGCGCTGCGAGCTGAGCCATCTCACGCAGCCTCAGCGCGTGCCGCAAGTCGTGTTGAAAGATTCGGGTGCAGCCTTGCGCCGCTGCATCGTGCACTACCTCGTCTCCGGCTTCGTTCGTGTAGGCAATGCTGGTCGGTGCCACCCAGCGCCACTGGAGCCCATCCAGAGCTCTCTTGAAAAGGGCTAGGGGCCCTCTCAGCATTAGTAGCGTGTCGCTTTGCTCCCATGCCGTCCGGGACAGAGTCCGCGCGGACTCCCACTTCTCGACTTGAACAGCCCAGGTGGTTATTCTCCGGTAAACGGGCACTACTACCGGGTCGAGTCTGTGCCCGTGGTGCAGTATGTGCAGCACGGCCTCCTGGGCTCGCCGCGGCGGTCCCGTCCACACCGCGTCAGTAAACAGCCTTCGTAGGCGCACGATGTCCCGCTTCCTGAGTTCGGACACTGCGGTGCCGTAGTACCGCTTTGCCCCTGCCGTCATACTAACGACCAGGTCTCTTGCGTCGCCTGGAAGCGGGAGACAGCTAGCCCTTTTCAGCACGAGCTCGGCTTCAGCGTTTCTCTCCAAGATACGCCTTGACGGTTGTATCGCCTCCCCCGGCGGCACCCGATCCGTCGTTATCATCGCCCCCAGGGCATCAAATGTTGTGCGCCTCCGTATCAATTCGGTCTGCTCGCTGTTCCCCTCCTCGTCTTTGCTCTCCGCGTATTCGATCGTTTGCGGAGCGTCCGGCGCCGTTGTGAAGAAATGCGATTTCTTCTGCGTGCAGACTTTCATCCCGGTCAGCCCTGCAAACCGTCCTGACCGCCTGGCCGCCTCCTCCAGGTTTGCGAGTGACTTCAACATCGCATACACATCGTCGACATACGAGAGTGGTATCGCTGCTTCGATGTCTGCTATGTGTCGCATCCAAACGCTAATCAGGACGTTGATGAGAATGACACTTAGGGGGCATCCCTGCATGATCCCGTTCGTCGGAATGAAGCCCTCACCTACTGTCGCTCCCATTCGAAAGTGGCGCTGCATGCTGGCGTAGGCCACCCGCAAGGTCCGCAGCACAACCTCGTTGAATCCAAGCTCCCCAGCCAGCTTAAAAGCTATCTCAATCGGGACCGAGTCGAAGCACTTCTTGAAGTCTAACGCAAGGCCGTAGAGTGGTTCACCTGTCAGGTGCGCCTCCTCAATGAGTGCTGCCAAGTGCCATATTAGGTCGTCCGTGCCATGCTCCTTCCGGCAGCCATGCATCCCGCTTGGCGCGATCTCGTCCATCCACGCGAGTGCTTCTTTCGCCCTTATCGCTGCCCAGATCCGGTATAGGACGGGGGTTATGGATATGGGCCGTTGCGACAGGGGATCTCCGGTGCTCTCGGGCTTCGGCAGGAGGTGTATTATTGCGTGCATGAGTTGCTCCGGCCATAGTCCTTCGGTTTCCACTGCGTTCATGGCATCGGCCATTAGCTCCAGGATTTCAGGCGGCAGTTGCCTTAGCTCATGCACACGCCATCCGTGTAATCCGGGGGATGTTGTCTTCTTCATCTTCTTGAGGGCCGCATCCACATCGGCCGCGCCGATAGGTCTGCATTCCATCGCGTGCGGCGCAGGGAGGTACCGGGCGTAGTGAGTCTTGAAGGCCTCCCATTGGGGCTCCGGGATGTCCGTGTATTTTTGAAATATTCCGCCCCAGGCTTCAGGTCCTCTCAGCATCTCGTCGATTTCCCTCGGGCATGCAGTCAGAGTCCCGTCCCCTCGCCGCAGGAACACCGATGGGCTTCCCTGCTGTCCGGCCAGGAAACGGTAGATCGCACCCTTCTCTTGGCTGCCCCACGCTTTCTGGATTCTCTCTTTCCAGAGGCGAGAACGCTCCGTCTTCAGCTCTGCTACAGCTTCGCGTTGCGTCCCTACCAACTTCTCTGCTGTCGCCACGAGGTACTGCAACTCATCCTCGTCCCCGGTGCAGGGGTGCTGCGCCAATGACTCTTCAGCAGTACACCGATGCAAAGCGTTTCTCGCGTTCCGTTCCGCAACCGTCATTGCGCTAGGCTGGCCAACGCTCAGCCTCTGCCTCGCCTCGGCAATCACAGTGCGTAGCATCCCAATCACCTTGTCCCGCTGTCTCACGGACCTATCCGTCGCACCCCGTGCCGTGCACGCCTGCCTTGCGGACGCGTGCGCCTTCCGAGTGGTGAATCCACCAGCCCTGCCCCGGTAGGCGGTTGATCCTGGCGGGAGGCTCTTCCAGTGCAGGCCAGTCAGGTAGGCTTCCGCCACTTCCGATGCGTTTCTCAGCGCCCCGTCTGCTCCGCTGACCGCGCGGTTGCGGTCCAAGGCCGTGGTTAGTACACTCCTCATCTCCTCCTGCGTCATCAACGGCGGCTTCTTCGGGAAAGGAGTGGGTATCCAGTGACCGCGCTCGGGCGGTGTAGATGCCGGGATGCTGAGTGTAACAAACACTGGACAGTGTGTCGGGATGTCGTGTTCTCCTGCCTTGGCGGTTTCCACCGTCACCAACGTCCGCGCTGCTACGGCGTTGAGAAAACACATGTCTATGCGAGAGCCTGCTGCCCCCGCCCAGCAAGTGGATGGAGGGGCATTTGAGCCCTCCTGGGCGGCTGCTGCCGCATCTACCCATCCATTTTGGCAGGCAGCCGCCAGGGACATGCTTTCCCCTGTTGGTGTGTTAAAATCGCCCAAGACAGCTATCGGCACTTGCCCGAGTCCTGCAGCCATCTCGAACACATCGGCAAGGAGCTTCTCCCGTTCCTGGACTACCGCTTGCTCCCTGCCAACAGGCGCGTACACCGATAGAACATGTAGAACCATTCGCGCATTGCCTGTTGCTACAACGGCATGTGCGACCCGTGTGCTTTTCGCCAACCGCTTCTCCAACTCCGTGGTAGGCTGTGTGGTTTTGGCAACTAACCCGCGGGTGGTGACCGCTGTGCCGCCCGGCACCCGCTGTCCGATTCCGTTCGCGCCGACAACAATCGGTACGTCTTCTCCCCAGTGGCAGTCCCATCCGTACGCTCCTAGAAAGAGCTCACTCGTCCTCTTCGCTTCTGGGCCCGCCCTGGTTTCTTGTAGGGCAACAATGTCCGCCGGCAGGTTCGCCACCGTCCGACACCTCGCGCTTATGGACCCAATGTTCGCCGTCGCGAGCACTATATCCTTACAGGACGCATCTCCATTGCGAACTGGGTGGCGAGGCGCTTGCTCCACGGCTGTTAGCCTGCTCAAGGGAATCTGAGACACCTCGGGGGCGGTTGTCGCCAGTTGCCGGAGGATGGTATGCGGCACGTTCAATGCGTCGTAATGTTGCGGCCGGTAGGTCAAGACTATTACGCGTGACGCATTTGGCGCCCGTCCCTCACACCTGAGGAGTGCCGGGTGCGTTGTTGAGAGCACCCACACTGTCGCTCTGAGCACCTCAGCAGCTGCTTGCAACGTGAGGTGGTCACCATATTGCCCGTCTCCGGCTACGGTGAAGAGGTATTCCGATAGCGTCACATCAGCGGGGATGAACGCTACCGGCGGGTTGTGACGAAGCTGCCAGGTGACCTTCTGCCGTAAGGAAGTAGCCGAAAGACTCAGCTTACTCCCACGGAGCAAAGCGGCAAACTGGCAATTACCATCTTTCTCAACTGGGACCCGTCTCGCACAAATGGTCGCAGCCGCCTCGTCCAGCTGCGCGTCGCCGCTTTCCGCTGGCGTTGGTTGATAAACTGCGGCTTGAAAAAGTGATGATGATGATGGCCTCGCACTCGCGACTTCCCCTTCTCGTCGGGTTTGGTTGTTTGTACCAGAGTTGGCGCACCGGGTAGCGCCAGTTGACGTGTTTGTATTGTTTGCCGTCAGTTCTTGCCCGGTGCGCCCAGCTCCCTACTTCTTCTCCAACGGGCTGAAACGATTGGCGGTGCCAATCATCTCAGTGAGCAGCTGCTGCTTGCCGCCGCCTTTTCCTCCTTTCGCCTTTCCAGCTGGCACCGGCCGCCTTGTCGCCTCGGTCAGCTGTTTGAGTTGCTCGTCCAGCTCCCTCGCGTCTGCCTCTTTCCTTGCCTTCTTCCCTTTCCTCGTGCTTGGGCTTTGAGCAGCGGCTTGGCCTGGGAGTGGCTCCTGTGCGGCGCCTTCTAAAGGCTCGGGCGGCGAGACAGCCGGCTGTGAGGCTTCGACGGGCGGTGGTGGCTGTGAGGGGGCTGCTGGCTGTGAGGAAGGTTCTGGCTGTGAGGAAACTGCTGGCTGTGAGGAAGCCGCTAGCTGCGGGGGTACCGCCGGCTGTGGAAGTGCCATTAGTCTCACGAGCAGCGATTCAACGCGGGCGTTCATTTCTTCGGTCACGCCGGCCAGTTTCTGCTCGACATCCGCCATCCATAGCAGCTGGCGTGCGTACGCCGCTTCCTCGCGTTGCGTCGCGATTTGGGACTGTGCGTCTGCCCAGCTCATCAAGCGCTTCTCGAACGCTAGCTCCCAGGTTACGCGGGCGTTAGCCCGCTCCTTCTCCCACACCTCACGCTGCCTCCTCTGCTGCTCCTCCCATGCAGTCCAGGCTGCCGTTGTCACGTCGCTGCGGATTTCGTTCCGCATCTCTACGTCGTTGGTGTCACGCGTTGCGGGCTGCAGCTCATCAAGTTGGGCCTGAAGGCGCTTCTGCTGCCTTTTCTTGGTCTCTCCATCGGCCTTGACCGCCTGTCTCCATTCGGCCTCTCCCCTCTTCTTCCCGAACTCTACCAAGAATTCCGTCTTGGTGTATCTGGGGCCCCTTGGCTGCTTGTTGTCCGGCAGCCGGCTCGGAGGCCCGGCCGCTGCCAGGCGTTCAATCTCCTCCTGGAGCTTGCGGACCCGCTCCTCCTTCTTCGCTTCCTGTTCAGCGAGAATTCGCTCTTCCACGTCAACGATCTCGGCCTCTTCATCGCCGACCCGCACCTTCTTGGCAGGCGGGGGTGCCGTCGCTTCTACGTGCGCGGTGCCTCGCCTAACCCGCACACGCGCTCCGGACCACCCCAACTGCTCAATCAGGCGCTCATAAGCACCCGCCCTTCCCTTCAGCACCTCGAGCCGTATCGTGTACTCTCGGGTTTCGGGCCACCACCCGCACTCCTGCGAACCTTTCGTTGCCCGGGGCGTTCACCCCGGGTTCCAGGGGGACCGCGTGGAGGTTGTTCGCATCCATAATTTTAAAGTTTGTGTAGTGCATTGTGGATTTCCCCCCTGTGTGTGTGTGTGTGTGTGTGCTGCACTCGTGTTTGCACAGTGTCTGAGGGATCACTTGATTAAGTCGGGAGTGGCGGCGTTGGGCAGCTGGATGGGCTGACAAAGGCGTGTCGTCGTCGGTCGCAATCGGTTGCGGAGGTGTGCGAGGTGTCGCGGGTTCGCCTTACGCACCCGAGTGTACGTCCATCCTCCGATCCCGTTTACTCCATCTCTTGCACCCCTTCACCTGTCTGGTGGACAAATGACCGCACATCAGACACCGGTTCATTGTTTCCAGTGACATTTCATCTGTTTATCTGCACTTCAGGGTGGTGAAGCGGAGATTGTGTCATTTTTTCTGGAATTTCAGTAAGTCTGACCATCTATGTAGTGATTCTGACCAGCTATTTAGTGAAACCGACCAGCTATTCAGTGAATCTGGCCGGCTATTTAGTACAAGATCAGGACCACAGGTGCTGCACAAGGCAACTTGTGACAGTGACCGAGGCCTATAAGGGGCTGAAAATACCTCATAAAAGGCACAAGAAGGCACTATTATGCACTGCAGACTGCCAAATGCCCCCCACAAAGTCATCATATGTGCTGAAAAAGGGAGTTGATTTTCAAAGATTGACCTAAAATGCACTATAACGCGAGAAAAAGGCTAAGTGGCGAAGAAAACAGAGTTTGCCCCCATAACTTAGGCTAAGGGGCAGTAAAGGTGGGCCACTCTTCGTAGGATGCGCAATGCAAGCGAGTATGATCATACCGAAGCAACTGTGTTCAAGATTTACTGCAGTTTGGCTGAACAACAGCAGGACGTCAAGAATGTGACAACAGGGAGGCACCAGCATGCACGCAACCCAGGGTGAGCCTCATCTCCTCGGCACTTGTCGACGTTTGCATGTGTCGCTGGGCTGAATGCCGGCATATTAGCCGTTTTCCTGATGGCGCGTCGTATCTTTACTGGTGCCGCTAGTCATCCCAGACGTGTCGCCTCAGAAAATGAAGCCAAACGAGGGGGTGTGATGCCATTTTTTCGGGGACATTTACCCACCGTTCAGGTGTCTCAGGCACATCCTTTCACTTGGCAGGAGTTCGCCGTGCGCTGTGTCAGAATGCTAGGCGTCAATAGGGGAAGGGAGATCCAAATCTGCCACGCTCCGTGAAGCAGACGAAAGCGCGGGCCAGCAATGTCGCGTCTCCCTTTCTCTTCAGAGTTGATTCACCCATCGAGGTGTATTACCTGTTTGCTCAGACACAGTTGTAGAGACCTTCTCCTCGAGACGGACTTGCCTGTGCACTTGTGGCATCGGTGGTCCTGGCTGTGACTAGCTACGAGCTGCCTGGCAAACCAGACGTAAATCGTTGAGTGTTCTCTTGTTTTCTTTTTCTTCGTTTCTCTTTTCCCGTCTTTAACCACCACTCGTCGTTTTGTCAGCCAGAACCGTTTTTAGCTTTGTAGGAAATGCTTGAGGAGGCTGCCAGTTGCGATAGATCAAAGGAGGTAACACCGACGCACACAGGTAAATCTGGTTTAGTGGCGGGCGTAAGCGTTCAACAATCAGTTCCCTGAGTGGGACCCACCGATGGTGGAACAAACGATTCGATTCCTGGACGAGAGGTGTAACAATCACAATACGTTGATACTGCTACACAGCAGGGCAATGCAGCTCTCAGTACGAGACGAATTAGCTACGACTCTACTGTGACGGGTTACACAGCAGTGCATGGTGGAACTGCACTACCACGTTGTTCGTTGGTTTAAGCAACATGATGGCGAGGATGAGCTGAAGAAGCTTTGAACAAACGACTGCTTTCCACGTCCATCCAGTGCCGGCCATAGGCACAGTCACGCAGGACCATGCTCAGCGGATTAATGAGCGACGCCTCGGGAGCGAAGCGAAGAACCCGCTTACCAATGTGACCAGACAGACAACGATCAGCATAAATGAAGCTCAAAAGTATTGGGCTATTTTTCATCATTCCCGTATTGACAGCTCCGCCCAGGCGTGGCCGAAACGGCTGGGAAGGTCTGCGAGGCTGTATTCCCCCCCGGAACTCGTTCGAACCCGCGCTGACCCTCAATCTCGCTAGCCGCGCCCAGAAGGCGTGGACAGTGGGGATCAGGAGTTCTGCAGCTTTCGTTCACCCCATGGATGACTACTCCGCACCCTGCCTGACAAACCAGACTCACACCGCTGTGCTGTCTGCAGACACTCAGGTTCCGCGCTGATGATGATGGTCCGCCTTATGTGTCCGTGGCTTAAAGGACCGAAACACGGTGCAGAATGGACCAGTGCGGTGTTGAGCACATACCCATTCCAAGCACGTTCTTGCAATCCCCCACCCCCCCAGCAAGCGAACTTCCACTCTATAGAATCTACCGCAGGTCTCACTCCGGCGCGCGGGCGAACAGATCGCCGCCATCCCCCCCTCCTCCTTTCGTCTGTCCCTCGTTTTCCAAAAGAACGACAGACAATCCCCCGAAGAAGGGTGGGAAAGGGTCAACCAAGTTCCCCTGGGAACCACAGACCCCACAGACCCGCTGTGGATCGTTGCTTCCACTGATATATATCAAAGAAGGCACCCTCGACTGCTCGACTGCTGAGTGGCCGAACAACTGTGGCACTGAAGAAGTTACTGCGGCAGCGTCGTCGACCCGGAAATGACAACGACGGCGTCACAAGCACGACAGGTGATGATGGCATCGCACCTGCGTGCCGCGGGCAACAGTCCATACAATCTGTGTCCATCCCTTCCCAAGCTGTCGAAGGAGCAGCTGAACAAGAGTGTGGAGCGATTGCACAAGACAAAACAGCCGCCCAAAGACCCCCCACCCATCGTCGAGACGAAGCAAATTCCGGGCCCCCAGCTGCACAACAGCATCGAGCGGCTGCACTCGCAGGCGCACCAGCGCGAAAAGGCGCGGAAGGCCGCCTTGGAAAAAAAACTCGGTATTGCCCTTTCCGCTCGTTTGCAGACGAAATACGGACTTATAAACGGTCACGTTTCTTCGCGGGTAGGGGCTAGCCACGGCTACCGCGTCCCACTTCATGACCCCTCTCGCGCTCTGTGTCTGCTTCCAACTGTTAGCAGCGCGTTTCCTGATGCAACTCACGTTCTCACTCGAGCGGGTCGTGGACGCCATGCAGCCTTTAAAGACTGCAAGACTGCACTGTAAGGATGCTATCGGCTTCGACAAGGCATGATAGCCGTGCGTTTCTGACGACGGTTTCAGTTCTGTGCGGGCTGTCGGCACGTGATAGGTACACTCCCACAACGCCCGATATAACTTGGCGGGGTGATGCTTGGCATCGCCCGATAGAACTTGGTGGGGTGATTCTTGGCATCGCCTGATAGAACGTGGGGTGATGCTTGGCATCGCCCGATAAAACTTGGTGGGGTGATGCTTGGCATCGTCCGATATAACTTGGTGGGGTGATTCTTGGCATCGCCTGATAGAACGTGGGGTGATGCTTGGCATCGCCCGATATAACTTGGTGGGGTGATGCTTGGCATCGTCCGATATAACTTGGTGGGGTGATGCTTGGCATCGTCCGATATAACTTGGTGGGGTGATGCTTGGCATCGCCCGATATAACTTGGTGGGGTGATGCTTGGCATCGCCCGATATAACTTGGTGGGGTGATGCTTGGCATCGCCCGATAAAACTTGGTGGGGTGATGCTTGGCATCGTCCGATATAACTTGGTGGGGTGATTCTTGGCATCGCCTGATAGAACGTGGGGTGATGCTTGGCATCGCCCGATATAACTTGGTGGGGTGATGCTTGGCATCGCCCGATATAACTTGGTGGGGTGATGCTTGGCATCGTCCGATATAACTTGGTGGGGTGATTCTTGGCATCGCCTGATAGAACGTGGGGTGATGCTTGGCATCGCCCGATATAACTTGGTGGGGTGATGCTTGGCATCGTCCGATATAACTTGGTGGGGTGATGCTTGGCATCGCCCGATAGAACTTGGTGGGGTGATTCTTGGCATCGCCTGATAGAACGTGGGGTGATGCTTGGCATCGCCCGATATAACTTGGTGGGGTGATGCTTGGCATCGTCCGATATAACTTGGTGGGGTGATGCTTGGCATCGCCCGATATAACTTGGTGGGGTGATGCTTGGCATCGTCCGATATAACTTGGTGGGGTGATTCTTGGCATCGCCTGATAGAACGTGGGGTGATGCTTGGCATCGCCCGATATAACTTGGTGGGGTGATGCTTGGCATCGTCCGATATAACTTGGTGGGGTGATGCTTGGCATCGCCCGATATAACTTGGTGGGGTGATTCTTGGCATCGCCCGATATAACTTGGTGGGGTGATGCTTGGCATCGCCCGATATAACTTGGTGGGGTGATGCTTGGCATCGTCCGATATAACTTGGTGGGGTGATTCTTGGCATCGCCCGATATAACTTGGTGGGGTGATGCTTGGCATCGCCCGATATAACTTGGTGGGGTGATGCTTGGCATCGTCCGATATAACTTGGTGGGGTGATTCTTGGCATCGCCTGATAGAACGTGGGGTGATGCTTGGCATCGCCCGATATAACTTGGTGGGGTGATGCTTGGCATCGTCCGATATAACTTGGTGGGGTGATTCTTGGCATCGCCTGATAGAACGTGGGGTGATGCTTGGCATCGCCCGATATAACTTGGTGGGGTGATGCTTGGCATCGTCCGATATAACTTGGTGGGGTGATTCTTGGCATCGCCTGATAGAACGTGGGGTGATGCTTGGCATCGCCCGATATAACTTGGTGGGGTGATGCTTGGCATCGTCCGATATAACTTGGTGGGGTGATTCTTGGCATCGCCTGATAGAACGTGGGGTGATGCTTGGCATCGCCCGATATAACTTGGTGGGGTGATGCTTGGCATCGCCCGATATAACTTGGTGGGGTGATGCTTGGCATCGCCCGATATAACTTGGTGGGGTGATGCTTGGCATCGTCCGATATAACTTGGTGGGGTGATGCTTGGCATCGTCCGATATAACTTGGTGGGGTGATTCTTGGCATCGCCCGATATAACTTGGTGGGGTGATGCTTGGCATCGTCCGATATGACTTGGTGTAACTTGGTGGGGTGATGCTTGGCATCGCCATCAAATTAATGGACGGTCTGATTGCGCAGATTTAGCGTGCATCTTCGATTTCGGTACTGCCTCCGTGATCGTCGCCCCCTAGGCGTCTCCACCTTTTACTTGGTCGAAGAGCACTAGACTGCAATTCCCCCACCCTTTTCTTGCCATCGGGCTCCTTCCAAACCCCCAACGACCACTCTCCCCCCTGTGTTCCCTCTGGAAACCTCGGTTCACGTTGAACACTCATAAAACAGTGGACGAAGCGGCACTCGCGAAGACGCTGCCCCCCGAGGAGTTGGAGGAAAGTCTGCGGAAGGTGTTTACGCAGGCGATCAAGTCGAAGCAGGCTAACCGTGCGGCTTTAAAGGCGAAGTATTGCATCGACCAACCAAAGCGGAAGCTGGAGAAGGAGCAGCAGAAAGAAGCCAATGAGCGGCTTTACAACAAGCAGATGGAGCAGCGCAAGGAGCGCGCCATCAAGCTTGAAGAAAAGTACATCGTCGGTACGCTCAAGCCGCCAGCGAAGAGGACCAACAGAGACTGGGAAGCCACCATCGGACGCCTCACCACCCCGAAGTAGCTCAGAACCTGCATGCGAGTTCAGTGTCCGGCAAAAAAGACACGCTAGCTCTCCTTTCAGCATTGTTTCAAAGTGTGGCACTACACGCGTTCTCTGCAGCGTTGTTTCAGTACCACGTCGTTGGTGTAGTCCTGCAACTGCATGCGTTCTTTTCGATGTTGTTTGATGGCGTTGTGAAACTGCACGCGAACAGCTCATCGGCAGGAGACTCAGGATTCAGGAACCAAAGTGACGAACTGTCAAACAGGTTTCAAGCCCTGGCAGTGTCCGAAGATGCTTTTTAGTCGACGCGCCACACATCGCACATAGGCCGTAACGAACGAACGTGCCTACACGACAAAACACATCAGGTCAAAGTCCTGAGTGAGAAAACAACGTACACCACGTACTTGTTATGCGTATGACAAGTACGTTGTACTTGTCATATGACAAGTACGTTGTACTTGTCATATGACAAGTACAATGACAAGTACAATCCATGACAAGTAGGTACTTGTCATATGACAGGTACATGTACTTGTCATATGAGACGATGCCAAACCCCCCCCCCCTTTGCACTAATAAAATATTTTTTGACGTCACTCCATACTGGCCCCGAACCCCCATCTGTGTGGCCCAAAACGGGTCCCAAACGGTTTTTGACGGGCTGAGTCGAGGTAAAGGGGTCTCTGAAGGCCCACGAATGGGCCCAGGTGGGCCCAGGTGGGCCCCGGAGCGGGCTCTCAGTGCGAGGGGGTGTGCCCCCAAAATGGGGTCATTTTCAAAGCCTCGCCACTACTCAAGCTAGTCAAACACCTTCTGGCCTCCAGCGGGAAACCCAGACTACACAACGACAAGATCGGCTGTGTTCCGCTGTAGACAGCCACCAGCGGGTCCTCTTGAAGCCGAAGAGTGTTCTCAGGGGTCACAGATAGCCCTACTTGGCCACCCCGCCTGCAGCGCCTGCAGTGGGCAGGCACACATTGTAAATAGAGTGGGTGCAGCAGGTGCACCCTGCCTTTACCAGCAGTACTAATTAAGAATACAGGTTGACCCAGGAAAACGGAAACTAAGAGAGGGGAAAATGCCAAAGATCACGGGTCTGGAGTTCGTGGAGTCATCGGTGCGAGCAATGCAGAAGTTATCGCCGTTTCATGAGGAAACAAGACGTGGTCAGTCCATGCAGAGACGACTCGTAGCCAGCAGGACCTTTTGTGAAAAGGTCTCTGGTGACGACCTGATCGGTTTCTTTCTCGCCCTAATGACAGAGGAGGAGAAGGTTGACATCTGGAAGCGCCTTCGCAGCACTTCGGAGCCATCAGCAGGAAACTGGAGATGGTGTCCAAGTCCACAGACATTCTGAACCTCGGGCAAGTTAAAAAAGCCATCGAACAGATCCGAAACACAACGGCGCCCAAGCTTTGCCTTCGCAGCCAGGTTGCTGAATTTGAGGTGCTCGACATACCGAACCTCATGATGATTTCTTCTTTCGAGCGAGACCCCCTGACAGGTGCCTTATCGGTACACGAGCACTCTGGCGACAATGGCTTTCTGCTCAAAAAGCGAGTCCACGTCATAAAGTTCAAGTTTGTTGCCAAGGTTTCGGACAAACTGCCACTGGGCGAGTCAGATACTGACTGCTCAAGGTGTTCAGACGACATTGGCTCAAGTGCTTCCAGTGATGAACAGGAGACCGTGGCCGAGAAGATGCAGAAAAAGAGGACAAAGAAGAAAGAGATGTTTGCCAAGATGGCAGACCAGGAAATAAAAAACAGGGCCCGGGGAAAACATCCACCCAAGGAGAAGCCATCAGCAAAAGCCCAGGCCAAACCGCGTCCAAAGACATCCAAGTCCAGTGAACGGAGTTCAGATGCAGCCCCTCCAAGCAAGCGTCAGAAAAAGTGAAGTCGCCATCTCCACCTCTTGGTTCTTTTGCATTTTTCCACCTTATATTCTGCGTTTTCCTGGTAAGCACTGTGTTCTCAAAAGCGGGTGAAGCCGGATTCTAGGCAGGGCGCACTTGCACACCGCACATTCTAAGCGTGTGCCTGCCCACTGCTGGCGCTGCGCACATGGGGCTAACTGTGACCCCCGAGAGCATTCTTCGGCTTCAAGAGGACCCGCTGGTGGCTATCTACGGCGGAACACAGCCGATCTTGTCGTTTTGAAGTCTGGGTTTCCCGCTGGAGGCCAGAAAGTGTTTGACTAGCTTGAGTAGTGGCGAGGCCCGAAAATGACCCCATTTTGGGGACTCTCCCCCTCGCGCTCCAGGGGCCTACCTGGGCCCACCTGGGCCTATTCGTGGGCCTTCAGAGACCCCTTTACCTCGACTCAGCCCGCCAAAAACCGTTTGGGAACCGTTTTGGGCCACACAGGTGGGGGTTCGGGGCCAGTATGGGGTGACATCAAAAAAAGTTTTATTAGTGCAAAGGGGGGGGGGGGGTTTTGGCATCGTACCATATGTACTTGTCATACGTATGACAAGTACGTGGTGCACGGTGGACCGGTCAAGGGCTGGTGCGGTGAATGACCGCACCACGCTGACCGCAACAATGTTGACCGGTACCTTGCGGTCATTGACCGGTAGGGTACTGGTCATTGACCGCACCCATGCGGTCATTGACCGCACCCATGCGGTCATTGACCGCAACGTTGCGGTCAATAACCGGTACTTATGAAAGTTTGCAAGGTAAAATAGGCAGCAAAGTGTACCCACGCAAGGCCTAATTCTCGAAGTACGCACTTACAACTATACGTACCCCCCCCCGTGTAAGTGGCTCACCGTTTTTACCCGTGAAAGCGTCTCAAACCGACCTCGCAGAGGAGTGAGACACTTTCACGGGCAGCTGACAGTTTTTTGATTGGCAACGAGCCTGGTGGTGTAGCTCTCTCAAACGATGCGACGGTGAGCCCGTGCGAAGAAAGACACGGGACGCCACGCACCTTTCCATCGTAACAGACGATGTAAAACCCAAGGTTGACTGTCGACCTTTGCAAACTCTTCGATGCAACGAGTGCCTCCAGTCTCGCAAACAGTTGTGTACCGGCGTACACAAAAATTAGTGTGGCGTCCACTACTATGAGAACAGATGATTTCAACAGGAAGGCAGCCTTTGCAAATAGCACAATATCTCTTCAACGAGAGAAAGTGCGAACAAAGGCTGCGAGCGCACAAACAAAGGCAAGTTGTCGACAAAGATTCTACTTGTCGACAGCGGAGTCGCAAACTTTGCCGTCGTCAGCTCGGCAAAGAAGATGTGCTGCGGGACATCTCTACGGGGCCCACATCGCCATGGAGTTTCTTCTGCTCTTCGTATTGTCTGACGAGAACTGCCCAGAAGAAAGGGAAAAGTAAGAACACGTCTTTGTAACATTTGTGATATCACTAGCGCAAGGGAATGTTGAGTGACTGCCTTAACCCGGGAAACGAGCTTGGGCGAGGTCACCTTCCATCCACCACAACGCCAGTGAGAAACTGCCTCACCGTAAGTACAATCGAATCGAGCTTCAGCACCAATCATGGTCAGCGGATTGAGGGAACCGATTACTGACTCGGTTTCCACATGAGGGGAAAACGTTGCTCGCCACGTATCGTCAAAGCGACAAAGAGCACACCCGGAATGCTACCTGAAGCAGCAGAAGACAACCAACATCAGAGACTCGCAACATCAACATTAAAGCCAGCGGCGAGGGTCAAGAAGACGGCACTGACGCGAGCGAAGAAGCGGACGAACTCTGCGTCGGAGCCGACAACAAAACGGCGTAGAAGAGCGCCCATCGAAGCGCGGCCATCGCCCAAGGGGGCTAAAGAGGCGAAAACATGACACATCACGTGCGAACCGGCGATGCAGATTATCGCTACAGATTCTTGCATGCTATCCCAAATCTCTTTTCGACTTTCGTGGTGCATCAACTCCCTGAGTGCAACTGTGAGAGCCCACCAGTCCCTGCGTGCCGGCATCGGACCACGCCTCCACGAGGGTGCAGCTTCGAGTCGAAGCCGACCCACCGGTTGTCCGATAGACGCCGGCTCACCCCCGCAGGAACGAAACGATATCGTCGCTCACGCGGACTAGCGACTCGGGTCACCATCCGCAAGCACTGGGCTCACCCTGCAGTGCAGTGTGCCCCATACCATCCACGCTCAAATTGCGGTCTCGACGACTTCCAGACGCCGCGCAGAGTCATTTGCGTCAAATCGACCGAGCAAAAGAGGAGGTGCGGCTTCTGCACCCACCCTTGCTTCAGCCGGTACCTCTTCGCTGCGAAGTCGAACTCGACTCCCAGGACAACCGGCGTCGAGCTGGGCTCGAGGACAGACTTCTCGTCCTTGCTCGAGGACAGACTACTCGTCCTTGACCATCATGCGCACCATACGGGCATGCTGCAGGACCCGGTTGCGCACAGCGCGAAGCGCGCCCGGACAGGCAACGACGAGGGCCCAGTCGTCGTACCAGACTATCCTGTCGTCCCCGGCAACCTCCGTGATAACAAAATCAGAGTCCTGCGCAATCATAGAAAACGACCTGCCCAGGCGCCACCAATACAGAGCCACGCCCCCGTCGGGTCTCCTGGTCCGAAGCCCGAAGAAAGCGCCGTCTTCCCGACCTTCGCTGCTGAAGTCGATGTCGATGTTGCGGGTCCTCGCTCGCCTTCCGCTGCTTCCGGCAGAACGAGCACCACGCTCTCACGCTTCGCCTGTCTCGGCGCTGACGCGGGGCCCTCCGGCTCCGCTTTCCTCTTCTTCGTCGTTGATTCTTCTCCTCTCGCCACGGCCGCCCGGTGGTGCCCTTTCCTGCAGCAGTGCCCGCGTCTCCTACTCCTCAGGTCGGCGTGTTTCTTGCAGCTGTCGCACGTCGGCATCTCATGGTCGAGACATCGGTGGTGATGGTTGCGACAGCATTCCGTTGTCGTCTTACATGTGGTGCACTGCGTCATCCGGTGCTCGGCACACATTTCCGCTCACCCCACTTTTCGTGTCGGGAAATCCCTTCCGGTACGAGCCACGGGTCTCCTCCGACAACGGCCGACTTCTTGCCCTTCTTCTTCTCCGTGGTGTCGTCGAAGGCCGTCCATCTCGCTGCACGCTCCGCCCTCTCTCTTCTGTACGTCGGGAAAAGGTCCATCCCCCACGCCTCGCCTTCAGCTGCGTCTCAGAGACCCCCATCGTCTCCTCGCCGCCGCGGAAAATTGGCCTCATCTCGTAGCCTGTTGGGCTCCCCGGCGTCGGCCGTCCTACTGGGAATTGGAAGAAATAGGACTTCAGGTCCCGAGCAGTTGTTGGTACTCGTGGCCCGGGAAAAGCAGGAGGTTCGGGCCCGAGATCCCATCGAGGTGCCGCAGCACGATGCGGACAGAGGAGCGGCAACGAGTCCGCACCGCCCCTTGCCACATCAAAGCCTGGGCGGCGGCCGTCGGCCAAGCTCCCCAGGCAGTGATCTGGTCTGCCAGGTTCTTCGGCGGCGACGGCACCGAGTCCAGAAAAATCTGAAAACTCGTTAACACCGTCCGGGTGGCAGCTGAGTGATGGCCGCCGCACCCAAGCTGCGCCATGTACTGCGCCATCTGCAGGGGGTCGTCGGTGTTCACCCCTGAGACCGATAAAGCTGTCCCCTTTGGCTCTGATCTTCACCCGTCGATGAAGATTCGGAGGGAGCTCTGGGATGCCTTTATCCTCTTCTGCCGCTCTCCCACAGACGAGTCGAGGAGTCGCCTCGCTCGCGGCTGAGAACGGATCTACCTGGAAAACAGTAGAAAGTGTGTTCTATGCCCGTCCCTGTCGGGCTCCTGGAGCGCTCCGGGGCTGAGCCCCGGGCACCGACCAGCCCCGGGGCTCCCTGCTCCGAGAGCCACGGACACAGGCCCAAGTGTCGAGGCATGGGCGTCGGGCCCTACGGTGGCGGTGGTCGCCTGTTGCTGATGGGCGACAATGGGCCTATGGGGTGCCCCTAAACATCATGGCGTCCGTGCTGGCGGAGAACAAAGCGGCGGCGTGTGTCCTCGACGACCCGCTCAATGAAAGAGCGTGAGTAGGATGATGGCTGTCCTCAGGAGGAGTCGCCGGACCCACGGCGGGCGAAGCCGCCGGGCGTGAAGGAGTTCAGGACGATCTTCGATGCCGTCCATGACCACGGCGCTGCTCCCCAGATTCTGGGCGAGTTTCTGGCGCTGCTTAGAACCTCGAGTATGCGGGCGTCCAGGGCGCACAAGGTTCTTGACGTATGAGGCCATAAATTTGATGCCTCCGCTCGCGCCCTGACTGCTTGGCACAGATCGGAGCGCGAGCGGCCAGGCGAGTCCTGGTCAAGACCGCGGCACTCCAACGTCTACAACTTCGAAGCCATCTAAACTTTACACAGGTGCAGGTGTGACACCCGCAAAATGGACTGCACAGTTCACCCGGTGCCGGAGCACACCGTGTGATTGTGACCTCAGAAATCCCACCAAAAAGCCCTGTATGTGACACCCAACATACCTTTTCTCCAACCAGCGTTTCTGACCCCCGAAACGCAGAAGCACGTTTACCAGAAAAGAGAGAGACCGAGACCGGGTGATTTTCAACCCAAAAAGGCAGGAATCCTTGTGGCTTACCACAGGATACGTTCAATGACCGCAAGGTATGCGGTCAATGACCGCATAACTTTCTCAGATGACCGGTCAAAAACTGACCGGTCAAACATGCGGTCATGACCATGACCGGTCCACCGTGTAGACTACTGCACAGTAGGACTGGACCTGGGTCTGGCTTGCTGCGCTCTGGCAGTCTCTGCTAACAATGCTGGTAGACTTGTATCGTAGGGCCTGGGGGAAAACCCGTCGCACCACAAACAATCCTTTTCATTTCCGGGTCCATTTCTCGCATCGGAGCTGATCGCGAGCAGGTAATTAATTCGAAAGTCTGCCACGTGGAGTCACGGTGGACCAGCCAAGAAATGTCACCAGCCAGGGATCGATTCCTGTCCTTCCCACTGCAAACCTGGTGCGGTTCCCACGCCCGGTGCCTGCATTGTAAGGACGCACATACTGGATGGTCCCTGTCTATTTTTCACGGATCTCTTCATCGGAGCTGTTCGCAAGCAAAAATTCGTCGGAAAAGGTCTGCTATGTGGACCAGCGGGAAAATGTCGCCAACCAGGGGATCGAATCCCGTTCTTCCCAATGCACACCGGTGGTTTCCACGCCCGGTGCCCTGCATCTTGCACGGACCCACGAACAATGCACATACTTTTTCGTTTCCGGGTCTATTTTTCACAGTTCTTTTCATCGGAGCTGATTGCGAGCAAAAATTCGTCGAAAAAGGTCAGCTACATGGACCAGCGGGAAAAAGTTACCAACCAGGGGGTCGATACCCGTCTTGCTCGATGCCCACCTGGTGGTTTCCACACCCGGTGCCCTGCATCATGCACGGACCCACGAACCACGCGCATACTTTTTCGTTTTCGGGTCTATTTTTCACGGATCTCTTCATTGCAGCTGATCGCGAGCTAAAATTCGTCGAAAAAGGCCTGCCGCGTGGTCCGGCGGGAAAATGCCACCACCCAGGGGATCGATTCCCGTCCTTCTCAATCCACACGTGGCGGCTTCCACGCCCGGCGCCCTGCAACTTGTAAAGGGCCCCGAACCACGCACATAGTTTTTCGTCTCCGGGTCTATTTTTCACGGATCGCTTCATCGGAGCTGAAAACGAGCAAAAACTCGTCGAAAAAGGTTTGCTACATGGACCAGCGGGAAAATGTCACCAGCCAGGAAATCGATACCCTGCACACGCCGTGACACGGCCCGGAGAGGGCGGGGGGGGGTACCAGGGGGGGGTTGGGCAACTCTGAAAACGAGAACGAGGCAGAAACTCTGGTTTCGTCGCAATTTTTTTGCATTTTTGGGTACCTACCTGAGGTTTTCTGACGAAAAAGACGTGAACATATTTGCAGTCGTCTGGGCAGCTATTTTAGCTATTTTTAGCTATAAATAGCTAAAAATAGCTAGCTGGCCAAATAGCTAGCTAAGTCTCACACTGTCCGGAAGCAACCGGATACCGGCAGCCCCGCTGTACCAAGTAGCCCGGTACAGTGTCCCGCGCTCCAAAAAAAAAAAAAAAAAAAAAACCGGAAAGCGAACTGCGAGTCTTCCCCGTCTACGGGCTCAAGCCAGACGACCCCAAGTTTGTCGCTTATGTCGTGCGAGGGCTGGGGGCTATAGACGAGGCCGAGCTCGCAAGAAAGGGGTTTCAGTCCCCCTTCGGCACGGTGCTGCGATTCGGAATGGTCGAAGCGCTGATGAGGCCGGCGGAACCCATAAACGACCGTGATGAAGGCACCCCAAGCGAGATGGAGAGCCTGGCAGAGGGATAGCGCTCCGTTGACGAGGCAGCGGCTACACCGCCAGCCAGCCCGGCGCCGCAGCCGAGTGCTTTGTCGACGGGCGCCCAGCCCAGTGAGCCGGCGAGCAACGCTGTCCGAGAGCCAACCGGAGAGGCGAACAGCGCAGAGGTAGAACAACTCACCGGCAGCAAAAGAGGCAACCCAAGCGAGCCAGGCCTCTCTCCACCAAACAAGACGCCGGTCAAACGGCTGTAGCGATGTAAACAAGCAGCGCCACAGTGTCTACGGCGACGACGAAATCCCACGACGACGTTAACAATCAATCGCACAATGGAGCTGCAGCGAGGACTGGCGCGAGTGCGGCCGAGCTGGGGCTGATGCCACCGAAACCCGCCGCTATCCCACTGATCCTTCCCTGCAACCCACAACCACATCAGCAACGACCAACCCATGTCAGGGTCGCCACAAACACTTCGCATTCTAACCCAAACCATGTCAGCACATCAGCATCAGAAACAAGAGAACATCAGTCTGCATCCATCACACGCCCCCTGTCCGGCAACCTAGTTCCCACCCTCCCCCGACCAGCTCCGAACGTTCCCCTCCTCCCACTGCCCGATCAAACCCGTCTTCCTCGCCAAACCACAAACCTTCAAGCAATACGACGCCAGTTAGACGATAATAATTTGTCATCACCTTGCCACCTCCTCGAATCGATTACTCAACATCTCCACGCCGTGCCTATCCTGCCGCAGCCAGCCCAACCAACCGACTCAAACCTCCAAACCGGCGCAATCCCATCAACCGCGTCACCCGGAAACACCACGGTTTTCCCGCCACGACTCAGTATCCCGCCCCTCTCCCAAGCGACGCTACCACGCACAGCTGCTCGAATGGGAAGCAAGGTGAGAATCGTGAGCTGCAACGCCTGCGGAAAAAAAGACCTAGCAACGTACTTTGACCTACAACCCGAAGCCCACATACTAGCGACATGCGAAATTGGACGGCAGAAGCAAGTCTTCGACGACATGGCGCGGCACAAGGGATGGAACGTAGTAGCCGTTGCAGCTGACGAAACAGAAATCGCGCGGAGTGCAGTCTCAATCCGGGGAGAAAATTTGCACACTCTGCGAACGGGATCGCACCGCACGGCCTGCTATGCGGACATCAAGCTAGGGGAACGGGTGCTTAGGGTGATAAGCGTCTATGTACCCACCATGCTACGACGATCAGAAGCGGAATCCCTAGCAGGATGGATATGCAACACGATGCGAAGGGCAACCGATGAGTACGTCGTCGTCGGAGACTTTAACTGCAACACCGTGCCTGCGTGCGAAGCGATTGTGCGCTCATGCGCCAGCCGAGAATTGGTCGGGCAGAGGGGAACCTTTCGACGGAGGAACTGCGAGACGTCGATTGACAGAGCCTTTGTGCCACGCGGGTCGAACTGTTCATTAGAAGCCGTAAGGTTTACGGGAGGAAGCGACCATGCGGCGATATGCCTACAGTACGACCACTGTATCAAAAGGGTCATACCTCCTATGACTTACCCAATCGGTCGGCGACCAGAGGCAGCCTCATTTGACGACCTCATCCGAGGCATGGCAGGCTCCAACATGCACCACCCACCGAAAAGGCGCACGACCAAGGTAGCTAGACTGCAGCTCGCCATGAACAAACGACTGTTGCAACGGAGTACGACACCGAACCAGGAAGTCAGACGCCAGCTCAATGTGGAAGTCGCATCAATACGACGGAAGATCACGTTAATTACCAGAGGTGAGACGAGCAACCAAGTGGCACCCAAACGCCATCCGTACGAGCCACCTATCATTCCTAACGTACCGGCCGTTATGGAGTACTACCGAGAGCGCTACAATGCCGTCTTATTCAAAGCCGTCAACAACGCATCCACTCCATCAAACGCACCGAAGGAAGCCTTTCGCGACGCTGTGCACAGAAGAAAAGAGAGACCAGCGAAGATCGTCGACATCGAAAGCGCAGACGTGAAGAAGGCCATCGACGCCCTGAAGAAGACCGCAACAACGACGGACTTTTCCGCAACTTTCCTCACCACCATCCGACCTGCAGAAATAGACATAGTTACAACACAGTTCAACAGATGGATTGCAGAAGGGATACCGGAAAAACACGCGCTCTCGTGGATTTTTCTCATCCGGAAGATCGGCCACAAACGCACGTCCGCAGCGGGATACCGGCCTATAGCCATCATGCCCCTTATGGTGAAACTACTGCACGTGTGTCTCTACCTCAAACGAGATGGCAAGCTTGCACGAACGCGTTCGCCACGAAGGATCCGCTCCCCCTCACAAATTTTGAGGTGTCCTGTTTTGCGCACTCTAGCGGTGTATTGTGCGCCACAGAGCACTCGGTCGGCAAAGTCCTTAGGAAGCGCAGCGGTGCCCAGGTTCAGGTGGTTATTTGTATTCCGGACACCCGCACAATTGACAGTCCTCTGGGTCACTTCTTTCTCGTTCGCGGCGTACCCAGCGAACCGCGATCTCAAGTTCAAACCCAAGTATCTTCTTCGGTGGCATCGTCTGCTCTTCTGCAGCCTTCGCCTACGGAAGGCTTTGTTCGAAACGCGCCCCGCGCGATGCCTAGGAGCGTTTCACTTAAGGCCAAAGCAAAAAAGGGACCCCCTTCGGACAGTTCAAGCTCATCATCCGACTCATCATCCGACTCATCGTCCAGCAGTTCCACAGCCCATACTTCTCCATGCAAAAAACGAAGAAAACAGTGATCCATCTGCCATGATGATCTGATCTACTTCGTGGTCTAGTATACTAGCTTTCACACGGAGCACAAAATTTCATCCTTTCCGGTCTAGCGTGTGCCTGATGGTCACGCTCTTCCGTATTCTTAGGTTTGCTTCCGCTCTTCAGTGCGCTGTTTCCCCTGTGTCGGCGCCTCTTTTCCGCGCATTTCGATCACGACGACGGCCTTCGAACAACCTTGTGCACGCATCATTTCCATTGCATTGATTCAGGTAGAACCATGTCCTCTTCACACCGTTCTCCTTGCAAACGTGAGAATTTTACGCTAAGACGGCAGCTGCCACACAACGCTCCCTGCAGCGGGAAGGGGGGAGGAGCCAACAACAGGCACGAAAGAGTCAAGACGGGCCGGCCAGTAGAGCATAATGTAACCCATGGGTATGCAGAAAGTTTTGCGGCAAAAGTTTTTTTTTTCTGAAAAGTTTTTTTTTTGCGCGCGCGCGCGTAAATTTCTGGGGCCGATCGGACATGGGCCAAAAAAAAAAAAACCGTCTACCCTAAGGTCGTGGAGATTTCAGGCTTCGCGGTGGATTTTGCCACGTTTCATGATCGTCTGGTGCTCGTGGGGGTTTGTCCCGCACTTTGCGGTCCCTCGCCCTTCTGTCATAATCAGCCTACGGGCTTCGGTATCGTGTATATTTTGTCGGTTTGAGGCCCCTTCCGTAGCTTGGAAAACGGAAAGAGAAGCAAGCATCTCCATCGATTCAGAACGAGGGACAGAAGTTCCCACGCTCAACCCGCTCGGCTGTGCCATCGGAACAGAAGTCGGCAACAAGCGGTTCGGACGGGCGGGTTCCCCGCCCATCAAGTACAACCGGTTTTCCCTCTCGCCTAGAAGGTGCTGTCGGATGGCTAAAGATGGCCTGAGCAGACTGCTACCTTTGGTTCCGCATCCTTTCAAACTGTGGCTGACCAAGCCGCTGTTTGAGCTCTGCAGGGGTTTCGATGCACTCCAAAATGCGGGTACCAACAGCCCCGGCAGCTGGAAGGAATGGCTACCGAGCATGGGTGCGTGGCGCATAGCTGTCAGCCACAAGATAGCCACTAGTGGCTAATTGGGAGCCACAAAGTAGCCACAAACCTTGTGGCTACCTTTGTGGCTAATTATGCAAAATTTTGGTACCCAGGAAAACCACGTGAAACTAGCTTTTCCGGCCAGAAAATGCATCTGAAACACAATTTCTGACGATTTTGACAGGTTTTTGAGCCAGCATTTTGATAAGCTGCTTCGCCCTGGCCTCGGTATCCTCAGCCGCGAGTCAGCGGCAACGTTGGCAACTCTATCAGTAATTTCGTACAACACCGAAGCAATTCAAGGCTTGAAAAGTTCAGAAAACAACAACAAACTGCTGCATCGTGCCAACACGGTCGAAAAACTAATGCTAATGCCATAATTCTAGTACATTTTGAGTCGGAGAGTGCACCGGAGGAAGACGAACCCGTCGAAAGCGAAGTTGATAGTTCAGACAGCAGTCAGTGCGAAGCCGCCAATGCTTCTGTTGACAGGTTTTGGAGCAGGCAAGGAATCAATTTAGTTCAAAGGGTCTCTTGTCGGTTGTCAGTTGCGGGGGTTCATAGTCTCCAACTTTTCCTGCCAAAGGACCTAACCACGCAGGTGGTGACAACCGTGCCAGGTCCGTGGTCTAAGGTTACTAGTAACGACGACAAAGCACGCTGATATTCTGGGATACGCAGGAGGACAGCAACGACCCAGCAAACGGCAGAGCATTGCACAATTACGACAGCTCTTCTACTCGGTGTGCAAGCTACCCCGTCACCAGCGAGTTTGCTTGCTTGCTTGCTTGCAAAGTGCGCAGTGCGCGGCCGTTGAGCGCAACTACACGGCAGCAGGCATAGGACAGCAGGAGCACGCTGACAGTGTGACTGACTCCCTGTACCCAACAGCTGTCACTGAGTGGCACTGTTACACTTGTTGCAATCAATGTCCGAAAGAGTTCAAGAAGGAGCCAAGAAAAGTATCCGAGAAAAGTAGCGGGGGCAATCTCTCACACGTCTTGAAAATTCCTCGCGGGCTCCTGTAGCACCCCAGCCAGGGCACAAGGGAAATGGCTTCTGGTGGCTGACTTGCCGACAATACCAGTCCCAGCCTGCCGGGCAGCACGGGCCGCAGGCCCGCGGCAGGGAGCCGAAGCATGCAAACAAGCGTCACGCAATTAGCAGAGGCAGGTCACCACTCGGAGTTAGCATTAGCTCAATGTGTCGGGAGCAGTAGTTGTCGACTGAAAAGTACCGCGGATGCAGAACATCGATGCAGACGATGATGCCGCAAATGCAGCTTTCTGCGAGCAGGCAAGATGGCAAGCGAGAGAGCGTGCCGTACCCCAGGCAGGTCGCTCGAAAACGGCGACCCGAAATGGAAAATTCACCCCCAGGAACAATACCCAGCGGACTGGAAGCGCAGGCAGGCCCGGATGGAAGCATGAGGTGAAGCAGATGGGACAGAGGAGCGGAAAAACGGGGCCGCACCAGTGGCAGACCCGGACGTTGGGGTTAAACAATCGAAGAAGAAGTCTCGGGAGAAGACTCGGGCACACCGGCCGAGAACAGCCAATCATGGAACCCAGGGCACAATGGAGGCTACGGCGCGGTGGTGAAGTAACGAAGCTCGCTCGCTAGCATCCGGCAAGAGCCAGCATGACACATGAATTTGGAATTGATGCTTCATTTGGAAACAGCGAGGGCAGAGGGTTAATCTGCTTGTACTAGGCTCCTCGGTTCCCGTAGTATCGGGGGAGTTTGAGGCAATTGCTGGCTGGTGGTCGGTTGTAGTCCGTTGCGTCAAGCACAACCGGGCTTGCCCTCTGGAGGCTTTGGAAAATAGTGGTTCCTGTCTGTCAGAGATGTGCATTCAGCGCTGCAATGGCAAAGCATTCCAGGTACCTTCTGCGGTGGACCTACATATTAATTGGTGTTGGTTTTTACTCGACAGGACCCTGGTGCCGTCGGTTTAGCTTTATTGCAGCGATCACCTGCCATAACCTGAAGGGGTAGTGCAAAATAAAAAATCGGACCCCCCTTGAGTTTTTCCGGGTTTGTGCCGGGTTTGTGCCGGGTTTGCACCGGGCATATGGATCACACCATTTTCAGAAAAAAAAAACTTTTGCCACAAGACTCTCTGCTACTGGATGTCACACCGTATGTACCGGCTACACACCGCTTCACACCGTATGCCGGCTACACACCGCTTCACACCGTATGTACCGGCTCTACCTACCGCTTCACACCGTATGAACCGGCTCTACCTACCGCTTCACACCGTATGTACCGGCTCTACCTACCGCTTCACACCGTATGTACCGGCTCTACCTACCGCTTCACACCGTATGTACCGGCTCTACCTACCGCTTCACACCGTATGTACCGGCTCTACCTACCGCTTCACACCGTATGTACCGGCTCTACCTACCGCTTCACACCGTATGTACCGGCTCTACCTACCGCTTCACACCGTATGTACCGGCTCTACCTACCGCTTCACACCGTATGTACCGGCTCTACCTACCGCTTCACACCGTATGTACCGGCTCTACCTACCGCTTCACACCGTATGTACCGGCTCTACCTACCGCTTCACACCGTATGTACCGGCTCTACCTACCGCTTCACACCGTATGTACCGGCTCTACCTACCGCTTCACACCGTATGTACCGGCTATACTACTGGCCGGTCCGCTGTTGGCACTTTTGTTGGTGGAATTCCTGGACGATGAGCTCAAAGATGAATGTGGTGAGCTTGATGTGTCCGAGGGGTTGCGGTGGCAGTCTAGAGTTCAACAGTTCCATAGTCGAAGGCTGCAGAGGATAGACGATGCCACAGGAGAAAAAACACTCGGGTTTAAACTCGAGATCGCGGTTCGCCGGGTACGCCGCGAACGATAAAGCAGTGAACCAGAGGACTGTCGATTGTGCGGGTGTCCGTCAATCTTGTATCTCTCTTCTGACATGCCCCATTGCGATGTCACGGTCCGAGTGCCGTTTTCTTCGCAAATATACCTCGGCACAAGCATTGCCGCCGGTCAAGTGCAAAGCACTATGTCGCAAGCACCGCGAACGCATCGCTTGCCCTGCGTCCTTTTAATGCCTCCTCAGTCGAGTCTCAGATACGTCCCTACTAGTAGCTGCTCCAGGCGTCGGAAGGCATAGACGCGTGCACTGCCCGCGGACTGGTTCTGTGTGATAATCGCACCACAGCGGCAAAAAAACCCCCCGACATGCCTTGCCGGTAAAACCGCGCACGGTTTCGAGGCTGAGGCTGTGCTTGTATCCCGCGTGCTTCGACTGCGTCCAGCAGGAGCTGGCTAAAGCTACGCAAATCTTGCTGTTTAGATTGGCACCAACGTCAAAGTATCACGATATTGCTTGCCCAGCGCACCAACCCAGCACCGGGCATAGTCGGCCTCAAAGTCAATACACACTGAGGTAAACAACGTCTACGCGATTTGCATCGCCGTGAAGTATCGGTGTGATGAACAGGTTTTCGACTTTTCCCGAGCCGGACACGCTCGTGACTACGCCTGCAGTCGCTCTCACGACCGGTTCCAATGCACAGATCCCAAAAGTTTTTTTTTTGCAAAAGTTTTTTTTTTCCGGGGGGTTCCAAAAATTTACGCGCGCGCGGACATGGGCCAAAAAAAAAAAACCGCCTACCCTAAGCAAAAAAAAAACTTTTCAGAAAAAAAAAAACTTTTGCCACAAGACTTTCTGCTACTGGATGTCACACCGTATGTACCGGCTACACACCGCTTCATACCGTATGTACCGGCTACACACCGCTTCATACCGTATGTACCGGCTACACACCGCTTCATACCGTTCATACCGTATGTACCGGCTACACACCGCTTCATACCGTATGTACCGGCTACACACCGCTTCACACCGTATGCCGGCTACACACCGCTTCACACCGTATGCCGGCTACACACCGCTTCACACCGTATGTCGGCTACACACCGCTTCACACCGTATGTACCGGCTACACACCGCTTCACACCGTATGCCGGCTACACACCGCTTCACACCGTATGCCGGCTACACACCGCTTCACACCGTATGTACCGGCTCTACCTACCGCTTCACACCGTATGAACCGGCTCTACCTACCGCTTCACACCGTATGAACCGGCTCTACCTACCGCTTCACACCGTATGAACCGGCTCTACCTACCGCTTCACACCGTATGTACCGGCTCTACCTACCGCTTCACACCGTATGTACCGGCTCTACCTACCGCTTCACACCGTATGTACCGGCTCTACCTACCGCTTCACACCGTATGTACCGGCTCTACCTACCGCTTCACACCGTATGTACCGGCTCTACCTACCGCTTCACACCGTATGTACCGGCTCTACCTACCGCTTCACACCGTATGTACCGGCTCTACCTACCGCTTCACACCGTATGTACCGGCTATACTACTGGCCGGTCCGCTGTTGGCACTTTTGTGCCCGTTGTTGGTGGAATTCCTGGACGATGAGCTCAAAGATGAATGTGGTGAGCTTGATGTGTCCGAGGGGTTGCGGTGGCAGTCTAGAGTTCAACAGTTCCATAGTCGAAGGCTGCAGAGGATAGACGATGCCACAGGAGAAAAAACACTCGGGTTTAAACTCGAGATCGCGGTTCGCCGGGTACGCCGCGAACGATAAAGCAGTGAACCAGAGGACTGTCGATTGTGCGGGTGTCCGTCAATCTTGTATCTCTCTTCTGACATGCCCCATTGCGATGTCACGGTCCGAGTGCCGTTTTCTTCGCAAATATACCTCGGCACAAGCATTGCCGCCGGTCACTATGTCGCAAGCACCGCGAACGCATCGCTTGCCCTGCGTCCTTTTAATGCCTCCTCAGTCGAGTCTCAGATACGTCCCTACTAGTAGCTGCTCCAGGCGTCGGAAGGCATAGACGCGTGCACTGCCCGCGGACTGGTTCTGTGTGATAATCGCACCACAGCGGCAAAAAAACCCCCCGACATGCCTTGCCGGTAAAACCGCGCACGGTTTCGAGGCTGAGGCTGTGCTTGTATCCCGCGTGCTTCGACTGCGTCCAGCAGGAGCTGGCTAAAGCTACGCAAATCTTGCTGTTTAGATTGGCACCAACGTCAAAGTATCACGATATTGCTTGCCCAGCGCACCAACCCAGCACCGGGCATAGTCGGCTTCAAAGTCAATACACACTGAGGTAAACAACGTCTACGCGATTTGCATCGCCGTGAAGTATCGGTGTGATGAACAGGTTTTCGACTTTTCCCGAGCCGGACACGCTCGTGACTACGCCTGCAGTCGCTCTCACGACCGGTTCCAATGCACAGATCCCAAAAGTTTTTTTTTTGCAAAAGTTTTTTTTTTCCGGGGGGTTCCAAAAATTTACGCGCGCGCGGACATGGGCCAAAAAAAAAAAAACCGCCTACCCTAAGCAAAAAAAAAACTTTTCAGAAAAAAAAAAACTTTTGCCACAAGACTTTCTGCTACTGGATGTCACACCGTATGTACCGGCTACACACCGCTTCATACCGTATGTACCGGCTACACACCGCTTCATACCGTATGTACCGGCTACACACCGCTTCATACCGTTCATACCGTATGTACCGGCTACACACCGCTTCATACCGTATGTACCGGCTACACACCGCTTCACACCGTATGCCGGCTACACACCGCTTCACACCGTATGCCGGCTACACACCGCTTCACACCGTATGTACCGGCTACACACCGCTTCACACCGTATGTACCGGCTACACACCGCTTCACACCGTATGCCGGCTACACACCGCTTCACACCGTATGCCGGCTACACACCGCTTCACACCGTATGTACCGGCTCTACCTACCGCTTCACACCGTATGAACCGGCTCTACCTACCGCTTCACACCGTATGTACCGGCTCTACCTACCGCTTCACACCGTATGAACCGGCTCTACCTACCGCTTCACACCGTATGAACCGGCTCTACCTACCGCTTCACACCGTATGTACCGGCTCTACCTACCGCTTCACACCGTATGAACCGGCTCTACCTACCGCTTCACACCGTATGTACCGGCTCTACCTACCGCTTCACACCGTATGTACCGGCTCTACCTACCGCTTCACACCGTATGTACCGGCTCTACCTACCGCTTCACACCGTATGTACCGGCTCTACCTACCGCTTCACACCGTATGTACCGGCTCTACCTACCGCTTCACACCGTATGTACCGGCTATACTACTGGCCGGTCCGCTGTTGGCACTTTTGTGCCCGTTGTTGGTGGAATTCCTGGACGATGAGCTCAAAGATGAATGTGGTGAGCTTGATGTGTCCGAGGGGTTGCGGTGGCAGTCTAGAGTTCAACAGTTCCATAGTCGAAGGCTGCAGAGGATAGACGATGCCACAGGAGAAAAAACACTCGGGTTTAAACTCGAGATCGCGGTTCGCCGGGTACGCCGCGAACGATAAAGCAGTGAACCAGAGGACTGTCGATTGTGCGGGTGTCCGTCAATCTTGTATCTCTCTTCTGACATGCCCCATTGCGATGTCACGGTCCGAGTGCCGTTTTCTTCGCAAATATACCTCGGCACAAGCATTGCCGCCGGTCACTATGTCGCAAGCACCGCGAACGCATCGCTTGCCCTGCGTCCTTTTAATGCCTCCTCAGTCGAGTCTCAGATACGTCCCTACTAGTAGCTGCTCCAGGCGTCGGAAGGCATAGACGCGTGCACTGCCCGCGGACTGGTTCTGTGTGATAATCGCACCACAGCGGCAAAAAAACCCCCCGACATGCCTTGCCGGTAAAACCGCGCACGGTTTCGAGGCTGAGGCTGTGCTTGTATCCCGCGTGCTTCGACTGCGTCCAGCAGGAGCTGGCTAAAGCTACGCAAATCTTGCTGTTTAGATTGGCACCAACGTCAAAGTATCACGATATTGCTTGCCCAGCGCACCAACCCAGCACATAGCTGTCAGCCACAAGGTTGCCACATTGTGGCCCCATTTAGCCACAAAGTAGCCACAAACCTTGTGGCTACCTTTGTGGCTAATTATGCAAAAATTTGGTATCACGGAAAACCGCGTGGAACTAACTTTTTCGGCCAGAAAATGCATCTGAAACACGTTTTCTGACGATTTTGACAGGGTTTTGGGCCAGAATACGGGTTAGTTGCTACACCCTGGGCTCGGCATCCTGGTTGCGCACCCTGGGGTACCATTGGTAAACGGTTTACTAAACCGCTACTGCTACTAAAGTAGTAGTAGGCATTATGCACACAGAATCATGCATAATTCAGGTTGGCGAGAGTGACAGACCCATTCTACTTGCAAAGCGCTTACCATTTCTGTCCTGAAACCCTCTGAGAGCAGTGTGAGACTTAGCTAGCTATTTGGCCAGCTAGCTATTTTAGCTATTTATAGCTAAAAAATAGCTAAAATAGCTGCCCAGACGACTGAAAATATGTTCACGTCTTTTTCGTCAGAAACCTCAGGTAGGTGCCCAAAAATGCAAAAAAATTGCGACGAAACCAGATTTTCTGCCTCGTTCTCGTTTTCAGAGTCGCCCAACCCCCCCCTGGTACCCCCCCCCGCCCTCTCCGGGCCGTGTCACGGCGTGTGCAGGGTATCGATTTCCTGGCTGGTGACATTTTCCCGCTGGTCCATGTAGCAAACCTTTTTCGACGAGTTTTTGCTCGTTTTCAGCTCCGATGAAGAGATCCGTGAAAAATAGACCCGGAGACGAAAAACTATGTGCGTGGTTCGGGGCCCTTTACAAGTTGCAGGGCGCCGGGCGTGGAAGCCGCCACGTGTGGATTGAGAAGGACGGGAATCGATCCCCTGGGTGGTGGCATTTTCCCGCCGGACCACGCGGCAGGCCTTTTTCGACGAATTTTAGCTCGCGATCAGCTGCAATGAAGAGATCCGTGAAAAATAGACCCGAAAACGAAAAAGTATGCGCGTGGTTCGTGGGTCCGTGCATGATGCAGGGCACCGGGTGTGGAAACCACCAGGTGGGCATCGAGCAAGACGGGTATCGACCCCCTGGTTGGTAACTTTTTCCCGCTGGTCCATGTAGCTGACCTTTTTCGACGAATTTTTGCTCGCAATCAGCTCCGATGAAAAGAACTGTGAAAAATAGACCCGGAAACGAAAAAGTATGTGCATTGTTCGTGGGTCCGTGCAAGATGCAGGGCACCGGGCGTGGAAACCACCGGTGTGCACTGGGAAGAACGGGTTTCGATCCCCTGGTTGGCGACATTTTCCCGCTGGTCCACATAGCAGACCTTTTCCGACGAATTTTTGCTTGCGAACAGCTCCGATGAAGAGATCCGTGAAAAATAGACCCGGAGACAGAAAACTATGTGCGTGGTCAGTAGTTTTTACAATTTGCAGGGCACCGGGCGTAGAAACCACCAGCCTGATCAGGTGTGCATTGAACACGGACGGTATCGATCCCCTGGCTGGTGGCATTCTGTTGCTGGTCCGCGTAGCAGACCTTTGTCGACAAAGTTTTGCTCGCGATCAGCTTCGATGAAGAGATCCGTGAAAAATAGACCCGGGAATCAAACACTACGTGCGTGGTCCGTGGGTTCTTACAGGATGCAGAGCACCGGGCTTGGAGACCACCCGGTGTGCATTGAGCAGGACGGGTATCGATCCCCTGGTGGTGGCATTATGTTGCTGGTTCACGCAGCAGACCTTTTTCGACGACTTTTTGCTCGCGATCAGCTTCGATGAAGAGATCCGTGAAAAATAGACCCGGGAATCAAACACTACGTGCGTGGTCCGTGGGTTCTTACAGGATGCAGAGCACCGGGCTTGGAAACCACCCGGTGTGCATTGAGCAGGACGGGTATCGATCCCCTGGTGGTGGCATTATGTTGCTGGTTCACGCAGCAGACCTTTTTCGACGACTTTTTGCTCGCGATCAGCTTCGATGAAGAGATCCGTGAAAAATAGACCAGGGACCATCCAGTATGTGCGTGGTCCGTGGGTTCTTACAAGATGCAGAGCACCGGGCTTGGAAACCACCCGGTGTGCATTGAGCAGGACGGGTATCGATCCCCTGGTGGTGGCATTATGTTACTGGTTCACGCAGCAGACCTTTTTCGACGACTTTTTGCTCGCGATGAGCTCTGATGAAGAGATCCGTGAAAAAGAGACCAGGGACCATCCAGTATGTGCGTGGTTCGGGGGTCCTTACAAGATGCAGGCACCGGGCTTGGAAACCACAGGTTTGCAGTGGGAAGGACAGGAATCGATCCCTGGCTGGTGACATTTCTTGGCTGGTCCACCGTGACTCCACGTGGCAGACTTTTTTCGAATTCCTGCTCGCGATCAGCTCCGATGCGAGAAATGGACCCGGAAATGAAAAGGATTGTTTGTGGTGCGTCGGGTTTTCCCCCAGGCACTACGATACAAGTCTACCAGCATTGTTAGCAGAGACTGCCAGAGTGCAGCAAGCCAGACCCAGGTCCAGTCCTACTGTGCAGTAGTCTACAGGGGGGAAGCCCGATGAAGGGGGGGGGGTAGCACGGTGAACCTCATGCTGATCATCTGCCTGAAAAATCCCGGTAAACTGTGGAAAACGGCACAAAATCCGAGAAAACAGTCGGAATAGTGACATTTCCGTTGAAAATGCTCAGTCAGCTATTTTAGCTATTTTAGCTATTTTCAGCTATAGCTAGCTAGCTATAGCTACTGTAGCTATCAGCTAGCTATAGCTAAGTCTCACACTGCTGCTCGCGATCAGCTCCGATGCGAGAAATGGACCCGGAAATGAAAAGGATTGTTTGTGGTGCGTCGGGTTTCCCCCCAGGCACTACGATACAAGTCTACCAGCATTGTTAGCAGAGACTGCCAGAGTGCAGCAAGCCAGACTCAGGTCCAGTCCTACTGTGCAGTAGTCTACAGGGGGGAAGCCCGATGAAGGGGGGGGGGGGGGGTAGCACGGTGTGAACCTCATGCTGATCATCTGCCTGAAAAATCCCGGTAAACTGTGGAAAACGGCACAAAATCCGAGAAAACAGTCGGAATAGTGACATTTCCGTTGAAAATGCTCAGTCAGCTATTTTAGCTATTTTAGCTATTTTCAGCTATAGCTAGCTAGCTATAGCTAGCTATCAGCTAGCTATAGCTAAGTCTCACACTGCTGAGAGGGCCTCTCAACCAGCGACCGGCGCTCTCCGAGCCTCTTGAATGACCCCAGAGGAGGAGTGGGAGAGAGCGGCAAGTACCGCCGCAGCCAAACAGATTTGAATGCTGCCAGAAAGCTGCAAAGAAAACGTGGCAGCCGTCTGATAATAGTCAGGAGCTGGCGGATGGTGACTGAGCTTGAGCTCCCTGCCGCGGGCCTGCGGCCCGTGCTGCCCTGCTGGACTGGTATTGTCGCAAGTCAGTCACTTTCAACTTTCCCTTGTGCCTTGGCTGGGCCTGTGCTACAGGAGCCTGCGAGGAATTTCCAAGACGTGTGAGAGATTGCCCCCGCTACTTTTCTCGGATCTTTGGCTCCTCCTTGAACTCTTTCGGACGCTGATTGCAACAAGTGTAACAGTGCCACTCAGTGACAGCTGTTACAGGGAGTCAGTCACACTGTCAGTGTGCTCCTGCTGTACTATCATAGTAACTATGCCTGCTGTCGTGTGAAGTTGCGAGCTCTGTGCACTTTGCAAGCAAGCAAGCAAACTCGCTGGTGACGGGGTAGCTTGCACACCGAGTAGAAGAGCTGTCGTAATTGTGAAATGCTCCGTTTGCTGGGTCGTTGCTGTTCTGTTTAACCTTGGGTATCTTAGAATATCAGTGCATCGCCGTTACTAGTACGGCTGTCACCGGCGTGGTTTGGGTCCTTTAGCAGGAAAAGTTGGAGACTATGCACCCCGCAACTGAAACGGGTTTGCGGACAAGCGACCCTTTGAACTAAATTGATTCCTTGCCTGCTCCAAAACTTGGCAACAGAAGCATTGGCAGCTTCGTACTGACTCTGCGGTCTGAAATATCAACATCGCTTTCGACGGGTTCGTCTTCCTCCGGTGCACTCTCTGACTCAAAATGTACCAGAACAATGGCATTAGCATTGGTGCTGCGACCGTGTTGGCAAGATGCAGCAGCTTGTTGATGTTTTCTGAACTTTTCAAGCCTTGAATTACTTGCAGTGTTGTACGAAGTTACTGATAGAGTTGCCAACGTTGCCGCTGACTCGCGGATGAGGATACGAGGCCAGGGCGAAGCAGCTTACCCAAATTCGGGCCCAAAAACCTGTCAAAATCATCAGAAATTGTGTTTTAGATGCATTTTCTGGCCAAAAAAACTAGTTTCACGTGGTTTTCCTGGGTATCCAAAATTTTGCATAATTAGCCACAAAGGTAGCCACAAGGTTTGTGGCTACTTTGTGGCTCCCAATTAGCCACTAGTGGCTACCTTGTGGCTGACAGCTATGCCAGCACCGGGCATAGTCGGCTTCAAAGTCAATACACACTGAGGTAAACAACGTCTACGCGATTTGCATCGCCGTGAAGTATCGGTGTGATGAACAGGTTTTCGACTTTTCCCGAGCCGGACACGCTCGTGACTACGCCTGCAGTCGCTCTCACGACCGGTTCCAATGCACAGATCCCAAAAGTTCTTTTTTTGCAAAAGTTTTTTTTTTCCGGGGGGTTCCAAAATTTACGCGCGCGCGGACATGGGCCAAAAAAAAAAAACCGCCTACCCTAATGGGAATTGTCCCATTTGCCCCCCCGCAACGGACTCACGGGCAAAAAAACGCAGACGGCAGGATTTGAACCTGCGCGGGCAGGGCCCAATGCATTTCGAGTGCAACCCCGTAACCACTTGGGTACGTCTGCCTTGCGGAAAAAAAAATTCAATTTCAATTTCAAAAAATTTGGGGGAAAAAATCTTTTTTTCCCGGTGGTGCACAACGTCCCGTCCAAACCAACAAGGGAGCCCTCAAGAGCTACTGGGGGGGGCTAATTACTATTGAACCGTATATTACAATTGAACTGTATATTACAATTGAACTTTTTTTTTGGGAAATCGGCGCACTCCAACCGTATATTACAATTGAACTGTTTGTGTGGTCACTGTTACACTACGATTGTGCACAAGGCCTGGCATTTCTGCTGGCTTTTTTTCTGTTTTGACTCATGAATCATCAATGGCATGATAGACCACTGCAGTGAAAAGAATTATTTGAGGAAGAATACGAAATTTGTAACAAGCATGGGGCTGCCAAAAGTTTTGGGCATGATCGTTTCGCTGTTTCCGTTGCTGTTGGCGTGGCCCGCACGCGCAAATTATGCCGCTATGTCGGCCGACGGTTGGGACGAGAATGCCTGGTTATCCACCAGGTTCGTCAACGGAACACCGGACCAGACAAGCGGACAGGAGGGCGCAGGCGACGACCGGCACGACAGGTCAACCAACGACGACAACTGGAAGCCAAGGCCGGACAGCTATGATCCAGCGTCTCGGTGGCCGGTCCGTCTGCATCCGACGCTCTCTGTGAAAAAGAAGGGCAGAAGGACTCTCAGTCGGTGGGTCCCCTGGGTGCTGATAGTTGTGGCACTCGTGTCAGTCGTGAAGCAGCTGTTCGTCCCCACTGGCCACGAAAGGTTGACGCCGCGCGAACAGAGAGGTGGTGGTGTGGGCACTGCAGAGGGGCCAAAACCCATTACAGTATGTTATTCAAACTTTGAACCCATTACGGTACATGATCCAAACTTTGAACCCATTACGGTATGGTCCCAAACTTTGAACCCATTACGGTATGATTTTCCAAACTTTGAACGAATTACGGTAGGTTCCAAACTTTGAAACCCATTACGGTATGATCCCAAACTTTGAACCCATTACGGTATGGTTTTCAAACTTTGAACCCATTACGGTATGGTTTCAAACTTTGAACGAATTCCAGTAAGTGTAAAATTTGAGCCCAATTTCGGTACCATTGTCAGTCGAAGTCTGCAAGTTGTTAACAACGCAATGTTGTTGGCCGACAAATTCATCTTCTGTGGTGACTCTACAGTGGTCGATCAGTCAGACTCTAAGGCGGACGGGTGATGGTTGCAGCTACCATGTCTTCAGTTAGCCGATCCTAAGTCATCATCCTTCTGCAGTGGCAACAGATTCACTTTCATCTCCATTTCGGCGACTTCCGATATCCACGTTCAACACAAAGATTCGGCGTTAGACTACCGTCACTACGGCTCTCGCTGGCCGAGCGGCTGTGTGCTGTTGCCTCGTGATCAGCAGACACTGAAACCTACGGCCACGTCCGGATTGATTGGACCGGAATAAGAGTCATGCTCATCGGGCTGCTTGCCACTAAGCCGCCGATGTGACCACAGTTGCGACAAATTTAAGAACAAAGTTCACAATCAGAAACGAAAGGTAAACCTGATCAATGTGGACGCGTTTTGGGAAGCTTTGGAACGTTCGCGCCATTCGCAGATGATTCTGTCCATCACTTGTGTCAACAGGAAAGCAAAAAGAGAGAGACGAGGAGGAGGAAGAGTAAACTTCATGATTCTCTGGTGGCGGGTCTGGATCGCTACTAGTAGACCTTGGATGGACAGCGTATACATACATTCATGGTCTCCTCCATTTTTTCCAGTGCGCCCGCAGGTGCTGAGATGGTGAAAGAAGAAAGAAATGCCCAACTTTGTTGAAGGAGATCGAAAGCAAAAAACCCGACCCTACTACGTAGTAGTGAAACAGAAATAGCATTTGCTAAGTGAAGTGTTTACTGCAGTAAAGTTCCCTAAATAAAGCACCCGAAGCAGTAATCCTTATCGCAATCTTCGCACGTCCAGCACTGCTGAACGCAGGCATTTTGACCGTCCCCTTGGTCTTCGTGGTTGATACAACCCTCACGGTCACAGTACCACTCACCGAGTGCGCGCTTCAAAAAAACGTTTTCACAACCGTCGCATACTGGGGGGACCGGGTCTTCCGCATCTTCTCTCTTCCTTTTACCTAGCAAATGAGTTGGCTGGGTACCGAGGGTGAGGGCCTCAGGTTGAGTAGCTGGCACGGCTTCAGGGGCTTGCTGGCGGGGTCCAGCCTTTGGAGCAGCTTTCGGGGCACGCTTGCGTGGACCGGCTTTTGGTGCAGCTTTCGGTGCAGGTTTTCTACGCGCTGGTGCGGATACCCTGGGTCCGGACCGACTTGCACTCTGTGCAGCGGGCGGGGGCACACGTTCCGCTTCTGGCGTTGGGCAACCTCGAAGATTGTGCCCTTCTGCACCACATCGGGCACAAGTCATCCGTCGGGCCCTGCCTGCTCTACCTCGGGGTTGTTGCCCCTCAGCGCGTGCAACTGCTGCTGCACCTGCCGATTCCCTTCGTGCCTCGACAGTTCCTCGCCGAGCTGGCCTTGCCTGAGCAGGTGGGAGCGTTCCATCATGAGCCCAAACGGTCCGTACCAGCGGCTCAACCCCCCTGCTGTAGGCCTCCCGGTACCGGCCATACCGATGTTCCTCACCGAGGAGAGACACAGGGTTAATCGGGGGATTCGCACACAGGAGGACTGAGCATATGTGAATGCACGGAATGGAGACCAGCCGTGACTTGGCACACACGCATGTGTACTTCGATTGCTCGTGTGTCACACCAAAGCGGAACCCTGCGGCATCAGTCACCTCGAATTTTTGGCCTCCCAGGAGTGTACTGGCGGTGAGTCTCACCTGAAGGCCTCTTGCTTTGGTAGCATTCAATGTGATGTGGTGCAGTGGGACGGGCAGAACCGAACCATCAGGGATTGCACCATCAGGAAGGTTTGTCAAAAATTTGTCGGACACGACCTGGCGGTACAAATCAAAAAGCGAAAGCACGTGCACTTTCCGTGCTTGTCTCAGAGTTGCATTGAAGCTCTCAGATACGTTGGTGGTGCGGTGGATGTCGTGGGGCGGCCCTGCAAGTGCCCGCCTAGCACCAGCGGGCAGGTGAGTGTCGGCCCAATGCACCTGCGACTGGATCAAGTAAGTGAACACAGCCTGCCCTTCAGTTGGGGAAAACGACAGTAAATGCTGTTTCGCTACCTCAAACATCTCTTCGTTTTCAGCACTTGCTAATGCCTTTAGGTGGACATTGAATGCGTCTGACTTGAAGCGTTGTTTGAGGTTGTCTTGGATGTGATATGTGCACTGGAGGTGCACGGCCTCGGGAACAACTTCACTCATGACCCCATCAAGGCCGGTTCTCCTGTCTGTCACAACTGATTTTCCAACCAGTGGTCCGAAGGAGTTCCGAACAGCGACGAGGAACAATCTCCAAGCTTCATTGCATTCGTGCATAAACGGAAATACGCCAAGAGCAAGTGGAAGCACAGAAGAGTTGGGATCGATTGCGACCAAGGCCAATAGATGGCCCTTTACTTCTCCTTTTAGAAAGGCACCATCCATCGATAAGCACTCTGGCTTGAGAATGGTGTATGCCTCCTTGCAGCACTGGAGTGCCAGAAAACCGTGATGAAACCTGTTATTGACGCGGTGAGTGTACGCGTCGGTTCCGGGATTTCTTTCTTTGAGGTGGGCAAAAAAATCGCCCAACTGCGCGTATGCGTCTTTTGCATTGCCAAATAAGGCATCCTCCACCTGCTTAATGGCGTCTGTAGCCACCCGGCGCGTGACTGCAACCCCAGTCTTAGCCTGGAAGGCGGCCGCCAAGACATTGCCGTTTACCGGCCCTGCCTTGATCACTTCGTGCATCTCTTCTGCCACGACTTTCGTCATGCCCTTCGTCTGCGATACGGCAACTACTTGGCATGTGTGCGGGGTAGCTTCCACACACTTCCATGCTTCCCCTCCAGGTTGTCTGCGTACACTGATGTAGTATTCACAGGGCAGCTGACCATCCGCATTCTCGCAAGTATGCTTACACCGGTAAATAATGTTGTCCTGGTGCCTGGACTGCTGGAAGACGGTTTTCCCATCACTACCAGCGGCCAGTTTTATAGCTTTGCAAACCGCATCTGCTGAGGCGAACTCTTCATTTTTCTCCATCTTTTGACAAATTTGCGACGGCCACTGCCGTTATTTTCTTTTGACTTTTTTGATAGACGTGTTCTTTTCCTGGGGTGTGTGTTGGGCTTATAACCTGACAGTGACACCAAAATGGGCTCAAAGTTTAGAAATCATGCCGGAATTGGTTCAAATTTGGAACCTCACCGTAATGGGTTCAAAGTTTGAAAACCATACCGTAATGGGTTCAAAGTTTGAAAACCATACCGTAATGGGTTCAAAGTTTGGGACCATACCGTAATGGGTTTCAAAGTTTGGAACCTACCGTAATTCGTTCAAAGTTTGAAAATCCATACCGTAATGGGTTCAAAGTTTGGATTGACATACCGTAATGGGTTCAAAGTTCGGACCATACTGTAATTCGTTCAAAGTTTGGATAACATACTGTAATGGGTTTTGGCCCCACTGCAGAGTTCTTGACGTCATCGGAAGTTGGCAAACTGTTGACAACTCTGATGTTGACCAGTCATCAGCAGCCCATCATGCAAGTGCCGAATCCACAGTTCAATGGGGAAACCGTAACCACAAAGCATTATGAGTACTCCATCTTTGTGGAACACACTCACGGTATGCACGGGTTCCCCTACTCGCCAGGATCCGTATCAAGCATGGTCCGTCGGCATGCATGCTTTGTGAACGAGTGGCAAGGGGCGATCGTCAACACGCACGACGGTAACGGCCTGCACTGGGTTCTTGTCCTGTTCCGCGTGAATCCAGGCAAGGAGTGTTTGGTCGTGGACTCGCTGATCTGGAGCCCAGAGAGATTGCGTCCGTTACGAGAAATGCTGGAAAAGGTGTTCGATTTGTCCATCCCTTTTTCCGTTTGCGTCCGCCGACAGCCCTAAGTTGAGAGCGACCGACGACATTTACACGAAAGACGTGCCCAGTGGTCGGAGGAGACATCGCGATGTAATCCGGAGGCCGCGGGTTCCTTACCTGGCACCAGGCCGGACCAAGACAACCAAGTTACCAGCCAATTTCTACCAGGCAAACTGCACTTCAATTGTAATATACTAGTGTTTTTGGGGGGGGTCTGAGACCCCCCAATTTAATAATAAATATTACAATTGAACTCAATTGTAATTGGCCCCCCCCTGTAGGCCTCGTCGCCGGATATCGTGATCACGGCCCGCAGTCCGGTGCCCCTGATTCATGGCTGGGACACACTGCCGCCGTGGGGATCCGACCACAAAGTCTTGATCTTCCGAGCAGCCCGGGGACACCGTCAAGTGCTGCCGAAGAGACCCCCCCACTACGTCTGGGCGAAAGCCGACTGGGAGGAGTTTCAAAAGGAAGTTGAGCAACGCAGTCCGACAAGCCCCGACCTCGGCATCCAAGAAAGGTCGGATAGGCTATCCGCTGCGATCCGCTCTGCCATCCGCGAGCACGTGCCCCGGGCGTCTGGAAAACGCCCGCATCAACCGTGGTGGACGCAGGAGCTCTCGCTTCTGGAGAAGCAAAAAAGGTTAGCGCTGACGGCATCTGAAGGGGATCCGTTCGACGCCGACAAGCTCGAGGCTTACGGCCAGGCGAAGGAGTCGTTCACGGCGGCCGCTCACCTAGCCAAGGGCACGTACTGGAGAAAAGTTGTTGCTGGAATTAACTTCGGTACCAGCCTCAGCTTCTTGTTCGGAATCATCCGCTCGATAGACGGCCGAAGTCAACGGTGTTCACTTCCTCCACTGCTTGACGGGCAGTCCCAACGCACCACCAGCAGGGAGAAGGCCGACCTCCTGGGCAAGTGTCTCGCCGAAACGTGTAAGGCCAAGGAGGAAGGCGCGCCATCCCGATTCCAACCAACCTACGGCCCTGAGCCAGAGCCAGACGATGGAATCCGAGGCGCCACCGGAGAGATAACCCCGGAGGAACTGGATCGGGCGATCGAGGACCTGCAGAAGAAGGAGAGCCTTGATCCACAGGGGCTGTGTTCGACGGCCCTGAAAAATCTCGGACCGGAGGCCCGCAAATCGATGCTCCTGCTCTTTAACGAGTCCTGGAAGCAGGGCACAATTCCTAGCCAGTGGAAAGATGCCTACGTTGTCCCCGTCCACAAGCCCGGCAAGGACCGTTCGTCCCCCCAAGGCTACCGCCCCATCGCCCTGACCTGCGTATCAGCGAAGCTCATGGAGATGGTAGTCAAGAACAGGCTCGTCCACATCACGGAAAGCCCTGACTTCCCGACCGTGATGCCTTACACCAACATCCAGGGTGGCTTCCGTGAAGACCGCGGAACTGAGGAGCAGGTGTTCTCCATCATTGCCTCCTTAGACGAAGCCCGGAGCCAGGGCGAGTTCGCCTGCTTCCTCTCCTTCGACCTCGTCAGTGCTTTCGACACGGTGCATAGCTGTCAGCCACAAGGTTGCCACATTGTGGCCCCATTTAGCCACAAAGTAGCCACAAACCTTGTGGCTACCTTTGTGGCTAATTATGCAAAATTTTGGTATCACGGAAAACCGCGTGGAACTAACTTTTTCGGCCAGAAAATGCATCTGAAACACGTTTTCTGACGATTTTGACAGGGTTTTGGGCCAGAATACGGGTTAGTTGCTACACCCTGGGCTCGGCATCCTGGTTGCGCACCCTGGGGTACCATTGGTAAACGGTTTACTAAACCGCTACTGCTACTAAAGTAGTAGTAGGCATTATGCACACAGAATCATGCATAATTCAGGTTGGCGAGACAGCGACCGGCGCTCTCCGAGCCTCTTGAATGACCCCAGAGGAGGAGTGGGAGAGAGCGGCAAGTACCGCCGCAGCCAAACAGATTTGAATGCTGCCAGAAAGCTGCAAAGAAAACGTGGCAGCCGTCTGATAATAGTCAGGAGCTGGCGGATGGTGACTGAGCTTGAGCTCCCTGCCGCGGGCCTGCGGCCCGTGCTGCCCTGCTGGACTGGTATTGTCGCAAGTCAGTCACTTTCAACTTTCCCTTGTGCCTTGGCTGGGCCTGTGCTACAGGAGCCTGCGAGGAATTTCCAAGACGTGTGAGAGATTGCCCCCGCTACTTTTCTCGGATCTTTGGCTCCTCCTTGAACTCTTTCGGACGCTGATTGCAACAAGTGTAACAGTGCCACTCAGTGACAGCTGTTACAGGGAGTCAGTCACACTGTCAGTGTGCTCCTGCTGTACTATCATAGTAACTATGCCTGCTGTCGTGTGAAGTTGCGAGCTCTGTGCACTTTGCAAGCAAGCAAGCAAACTCGCTGGTGACGGGGTAGCTTGCACACCGAGTAGAAGAGCTGTCGTAATTGTGAAATGCTCCGTTTGCTGGGTCGTTGCTGTCCTGTTTACTGGGGGGGGCCAATTACAATTGAGTTCAATTGTAATATAACGATACACGGCGTGGAATTGGGGGGTCTCAGACCCCCCCAAAAAACACTAGTGTATTACAATGGAAGTGCAGCTTGCCTGTTAGAAACACTTTGTTGTCGGGACTAAATGACAGTACAACGCAACTCCGAGCAAAAACTGAAGGGAAAACCTTCACGCAACAAGCGAAAGGTTCGAGCCCGCAGTTCGGACTCCGAGCCCTGATTTCTCGTGCACCGGGTCGGAAATACCGCAGGCCGTGGGTGTTTCCACCAACACCTGGCGAGGCTCCTGCTAAGACTCTGGGCAAGAGAGTGCCCTAACTTGGGCCTAAGGTTCACTTTTTCTGGGGCGGTTGCTCAGTATCAGAGTTTCCAACAGCATGGCGACCGCAGTCCGACGAACTTACTGCTTTCTCTTTTTGACAGAGAGCGCTGGCGGCAGACGGGCACCACCGATAAATCTGGGCATAACAAGATGTCCCATCCGATGGGCCATCGCCCCCATGCCGGGCCACGGTCACGAATGGCAGTGTCTCCGGCTGGCTCCGAAGCTCAACTCCGGAGCTGGCTCAGCAGCTCCGGAGCCACCGCCACACTGCGATTGCCGGCCCATTGCCATGTTTGTGCTTCATGATCCCCGCACACAGCCAGCTCCAAGACTTTGGCACGAGCACCGGCATCAGCGACATCATCATGCTCAAACCCTTTGGAAGACCCGGGTTCGGAATGCACACCAAAACCTCGTCTTAAGATTTCTTCTCCGCTTTGGAGGTCCAACATGACTTTTCCAAAAAAAAGCCGAAACGAAAACGGCCCTGAAACCGCCTCACTGACTGGTTCACACTCAACGGCAGTGCGAAAGTGTCAGCCGCACAGTAACATTACAATTCAATTGTATTATACGGTTGGGATGCGCCGATTCCCCGAAAAAAAAGTTCAATTGTATTATACGGTTCAATTGTATTATACGGTTCAATAGTAATTAGCCCCCCCCAGTAACCTTGGGTATCTTAGAATATCAGTGCATCGCCGTTACTAGTACGGCTGTCACCGGCGTGGTTTGGGTCCTTTAGCAGGAAAAGTTGGAGACTATGCACCCCGCAACTGAAACGGGTTTGCGGACAAGCGACCCTTTGAACTAAATTGATTCCTTGCCTGCTCCAAAACTTGGCAACAGAAGCATTGGCAGCTTCGTACTGACTCTGCGGTCTGAAATATCAACATCGCTTTCGACGGGTTCGTCTTCCTCCGGTGCACTCTCTGACTCAAAATGTACCAGAACTATGGCATTAGCATTGGTGCTGCGACCGTGTTGGCAAGATGCAGCAGCTTGTTGTTGTTTTCTGAACTTTTCAAGCCTTGAATTACTTGCAGTGTTGTACGAAGTTACTGATAGAGTTGCCAACGTTGCCGCTGACTCGCGGCTGAGGATACGAGGCCAGGGCGAAGCAGCTTACCCAAATTCGGGCCCAAAAACCTGTCAAAATCATCAGAAATTGTGTTTTAGATGCATTTTCTGGCCAAAAAAACTAGTTTCACGTGGTTTTCCTGGGTATCAAAATTTTGCATAATTAGCCACAAAGGTAGCCACAAGGTTTGTGGCTACTTTGTGGCTCCCAATTAGCCACTAGTGGCTACCTTGTGGCTGACAGCTATGCACGGTGGACCACGACCGTCTGCTACGAATACTCGAACGAAGGGGGATCCCACAACGTTTCGTGCTCTGGCTGCGGGCTTTCCTAGAAGACCGCACGGCGCGGTTCAAAGTAGACGGCGTGCTGGGTAAGTCTTTCGGCCTGCAGAGCGGCGTTCCCCAAGGCACGGTCCTTGGGCCCGTCCTCTTCCTTCTCTGCATCGATGACCTTGGAGGAGAGATCCTCGCATTTAAGGATAATAACACGGCTAGTAAAGTGACCCCTTCGTTGTACGCTGATGACGCTGGATTCGTAGTCTCTGCCAAACGTCGCGATGTCCTAACTGACAGGGCGCAGGGAATAGTCGACCTCGTTGAGAATTGGGCGATCCGTGCTAAAATGCGAATCTCGCACGACAAAACGAAAGGCATATTCTTCAACTGGAAGAGAGGCGACAACTCCGCTGCACCCCTGCTGGTGTTTAACTCCACACGTGAGGAGATCCAACCCGACCCTCACGACGCGAGTTGGGGGTTCAACAACTGCCGCTTCGTCTCGCACGGCGACATGAGGGTGCACCACGGCAAGCACGTCGTCGCTCACAATGGAATACCGGTCAGGTCAGGGGATGACCTTCGGCCCAGAAACGAAACGACTAGCATCGAAGTGGCCACCACCCTCAATTGGGTCACGCGGCACCGTTTCCTGGGTCTGATCATTGACGACGAGCTTTCTTTCCGCCCGCACGTGAACTACGTGCTGGACAGACTCTCGCAGAGGATGATCATCCTGAGAAGGACCTGCATGAAGTCGTGGGACCTCAGTGTCAGTACGAACCGCAAGGTGTATCTGACATACGTGCTCCCGGTCATAACGCATTGTCTCGCCGCTTATGGCCCGTTCCTCCTCCCTCGCCCCGGCTGCCCTAAACCTGGTCTCCTGGCCGTCCTCGAGAGCCGGCATAGGGCAGCCCTGTCGTACGTGCTTGGCTGCAGGAAGGGAGTGTCGGCTTTTATCGTGCAGAGAGAGGCCCGTGTACTATCAATCCACGGATACATTGAGTACAGACTCGGCGCTCTCTGCGAAAAAATGTCGCTACGACGTTCCATCTGGTCCGACGTGCTTGACACGCGCAGCCTGCTGCTCAAGAAATATGCGGATCTTAACGAGCGTGCGCGCACCAAGACCAGGAGCCGAGAAATCCCAATGTACTGCCCGTTCAGACCCTGGGAAAGTATTACCGGGGTGACGATCAATAGCACGCTCGGGAAGAAGCGGTCGAAAGATCCGGCTACGAACTTAAGGACGGTGTCGACCAGGCTGGATGCTCTCCCGAAACCCTACCGCATAGCCTGGGCAGACGGCTCCGCCAGGAGAGAGGCTCGCCTCCCACGTTACACGGGCCCTGCGGAGCTGAAACCCTGGTCTACAAACACCACCGACACTACCCTGTGGGGAGGCGGCGGAGTCTACGTGCAGAACCCGTTTGGCAACCAAGGCCCGGACTGGAGGCGACCAGTGCACGGCAACGCCATCACATGGATCTGCCCAGTTGGAGCTCATGCAAACAGCTACCGCGCTGAGCAGGTCTCTCTCCTCAACGCGGTCGAAATCTTGGATGAAGAGACCGCGCAGGAAGCTGCTACGCAGGCAGGTACTGAAGATCCGAAGGTGGCATGGGTACTCAGCGACTCGCAATCATTGGCAACAGAGCTCAGTCTGGGCGCCCACCGGCAGAAGCGACGCTTGAATCAACTGATCTGGCTCAAATTCGGTAACATCGTGAAGAGGGGGTACACCCTGATCCTTCAATTCGTCTTCGGCCACTGCAAACTCGCCGGAAACGACCACGCCGACTCGCTTGCGAAAAAAGCGGCAAAACTGGCCTACGAATTGTCGCTATCCCCTGAGATGGTCCTCGCGGTCGGAGTTTCCCGACCGCCGCCTTTCTCGTACGTTGAAGCAACGAACCGCTTCAAGCTGTTCTTGTTCAGGGAGGACGGAGAGAGGGGGGCCAAAGGTGCGATTATGAGGGCAAGACGCCTCGTGGTGGGCATGCCCTTCTACAAGATCGTCGGGGGGCGCAAAATCCCAGTACCTGACAAACTGACCGTGAGAGCGGAGAAGGAAATCCGGCAGTTCCGAACCATGCACCACGGTCTTTTTGTCACCCGGTACTTTTCAGGGTACATGAACCTCCCGGCCGGAGAGAGGGCTCTGTACTTCCGACCCTGCCCGCTCTGTGGCTACCGAGTCCCTAGCTTCCTCCCGCACATATTCATCTCATGTAGGCATGCGGAGACGGGGCCTGCACGCGCGGCGATGTGGGATGCGGTGGGATTCGACAGGTCCGCTGCAATTGAGATCCGCTTGTGGGAGCTCCTATTCAAGCATCCTGACGTCGCCCTCCGCTACCTGCAGCGGATCAACGTCATCCCGCAATACGCGATACAGCGTAAAGATGCAGAGGGGACCCGGTCTCCATCCATGGAGAGTCGCGAACGCGACGAAGAGCCCTCTCCGCGCCTGTCCGCCTTCACCGCGGCGACACCGGTCTCGCCCCCTCCTACTCCGCCATCTTCCCCTTCAACTGGTCCTGACATCGCCGGGGACGGACCATGGACTCCTCTCCCCAGCCAGTGGCGGCCGCGGGAGAGCGACTCGGAGTCCGGCTGACGAAGGACCTTCTGAAGTTCGACTTGAGGACGCCATGCGCAGCTGCGGGACGACGACCCCGCTCACGAAGCTCACGCCCACCGATGAAGCTTAATTGAAGTGATAAGCATGCTCCCCCCTGATCAACTACTATCACACTCCCTAGGCTGGACCTCCGCAGTCCGCAACAAGCAACGTCTTCTTTGTGTAACCTCGGTGCACCGCGGCAGCCTCCCTGACCACCCAGCAGGTCAAAACACGGGGAGTCTGCTTATTACCGGTCACCGGGCTGCAGATAGGAAACTGCAGGAAAACCGAGAGACAGGTTCGATAGACAGCTGCCTGACACACCGTCACACGACCTGTCTACCGACAACCAAGTGAAGTGAAGTACATCCCGCCCCCACGCGGCACCCGTCTTTGTTTTCAGCAACCAACGACAAAACAAAGGAACTGGTGCACCGCGGCGGCTCCCTTGACCACCCAGTTAAAGGTCAACACAGGGGGAGACCGCTTATTACCGGTCACTGGGCTGCAGATAGAAAACTGCAGAATAGCGTCAACAACGGGCCAATGAGGCAGCCGGATTACAACCAAACACCCACTGACCCAGCCACCGCGCCCCTCTTATGTTTCCCGCCTTTCGACGTAACAACACCCGGACTCCGGGCCGGAGCAAAAGAGGCCACGCCCAAACCGCCCGGAAGAAACCGGAACGGGCGAGAGAACGACCACAGAGCAGGAGACAGGCCAGGACAGAGGACCACCGCCCAGACACGGGCAGGCAGGACGACCCCGGAGACTGTTGTTACTTCGAGATGTGCTCCTTTCCTGTAACGTTACTGTCTGCCACTTCTCCTTTCTCCTCAGAACGTACGGCTGGGGAGGCGGGGCGTAATAAACGGTCCCACTGTTCCCCCCGGTCCAAACTGACGAAACGGGTGAGTCTGAGAAGACCACCGACACACCGCTGTGCCTGCGCTGAAACGAGTGCGGGACACGGCCCAAGCCACTCTGACAGCCCCCCAAGAACCGTAGCCAGAAGGAAAAACAATTTACGTGAAACAAAAAACCGATAAACGAACAAGTAGTAGTCATCACTCCATCACAAACAACACAACGGAGTAAATGGTGGCACAAAGAACCACTGTACGCTTGCCCGTTAGAGACCGTCTTGCCTCGTCTTGCCCGGGCTTCGTTCCGCCCTACAGAACAGAACAGCCCAGGGAAGCCTACTACCGGGCGGATAAGGACGGCAACACGACTCCGTTCGTTAGGCTGGTCAACGGCCGGACGATAAAGCGGCGCCGGCACTTGACGCCTCGGGCCGAACGGGAGATTCGCCAGCTGCGCACCGGGCATCACCCACTCATCCGGACGATGTACACCCCGGACATGCGCGCGCTCAGCACAGCCGAGCGCGCCCGAACCTTCCGCCCGTGCCCGATCTGCGGGTCGCTCACGACCAGCCCTGTGCTCCACCTGTTCAAGGCGTGCGCAGACGACGCGACCGCGCCCTTCAGGCTCGCGATGCGCAACCAGGTGGAACACCGCAACAAGGGCGGGTTCCCGAACGCGGCCGACGAACTGTGGTGCACCTTGTTCGAGTACCCCGAACTCGCGCTTGCATACCTGCAGCGTGCGTATGGTGGCCGAAGCGGACGACTGGCGGCTCTAGAAGCTTCTACTCTGGCTGACTTTTACTCCTTTCCCTCCTTCCCAACACCCCTCCCACCTCTACCAAGGCCCCGCACAGCCCCGTGATAGAGTCACGGAGTGAGCCGCTTATCGAAGTAACAACCCCACACCGACGGACGAGAACCCGGAACGCCAGACCGGTGACCGGCAACCACAAACACAGCCGCCAGCCAGGGCGACAACAGTGAACCGGTTGTTACTTCGAGCTGAAGGAATGCCCACTCCTCACCAAACGACTAACAACTGTGTCGGAAACAAGGCCGGCGGAGGCTGGTGAGAGCCACTGTCACCAAACAACCAAACAGTTTTCTTTTGCCGCGGCGGCACCACGGATTCGTCACCCGGCCGTACAGGCCCCGATGGGGAGAAGCCGCGCTTTCTTTGCGATCATCTGCAGTGTCAACCGACACGCCCCCCAGCTGTTGGGGTACGCACTAGCGGCGTACGAGAAACACTCCGCGCTTGTGGTGGGCGACCGGGGTATCTCCTCCCAGTGCGGAGTCCAACAAGGGGACCCCTTGGGACCGCTGCTCTTCAGCCTCGTCATGCACGATGTCGTCGTGCCGCCGAACCCCGGAGAGCAGCCACCCGTCCCGGCGGCCCCGGCTTCGTCGCAGGCGCCCGTCGAGTCCGCCCCCGCGTCGCTCGGCCAGCCGGAGCCTCTCGATGCCGCCGGGGGGCGGCCCACCCCTCCAGAACCGGCTCAGGCCCCAGGTTCGGGGGACCCAGCGGTGCCACCGCCGCCGCCGGTGGGGTCCCCGGCGGCCCCGAGGGCCACGGATGGCGCGCTGAGCCAGGCGGGGCTTGACCTCCTGACGTTCTTCCTGGACGACGGGGCGGCTGGGGGTGAGCTCGACACCCTCGGTCACTGGCTGCAGGGCTTCGAGGACAGAGCGGCCGCGGTCGGGCTCAGTCTGAACCGGGGGAAGTGCAGGCTGTCCGTTGCCCCCGGCGCCACAATCCCCGAGGCCCTGCAAGGCATCGAGACTTTTCCGCTGGACGATATCCAGCACCTCGGCGTCCCCTGCGGTTCCCCCGAGACGATGCGCGCCTTCGTGGAGGAAGCGGCCAAGAGCGCCGAGCGGAAGATGCGGATGATAGCCTCCCTCCCCGACGCACATGTGGCTCTGACTCTGCTGAAGTTCTGCGCCGGCTTCGTCAGCGTCGTCCACCTCATGCGCGCTGTGGGGGCTGTCTTCGACTTCGCGTGCATCGATCAGGCCACGCAGTCTTGCCTGGCGACGATCACGGGCATCGAGACGGACGCTTCCGCCTGGGCTCTGGCTTCCCTTCCCGTCAGGCTCGGTGGCCTGGGCCTGCACTCCTGCGCCGACACAGCGGCGATCGCGCACATCGCGGCTACCTTTGACGGCGAGGCTTGCCTCCCGTCCCTGGTGACCCCCTACGTGCTGCCGCACGCCATGCTTCTGGACGAGGACGACACTTTCCTAGCGTCCCTCGAAGACCCGCGCCTTGCACCCTTCGAATCCGTTTTGGAGAAGATCCAGAACGTTCTGCAGGCACGGGATAACTACGGGGGACGTGGACAGAAAGTGTGGTCCGCGACAGTTCATGACGAGCGACGCAAGGCCCTCCTTATCTCGATGACTGAGGAGCTGGGCAGGTCAGGCCGGCTTCAAGGGTCGGCGCTGGCTCTGAAGCAGGTCCAAGTCCGGGCGCGGATCCAAAGCTGCTCCGCCCAACATGCGTCCGCTTGGCTTTATGGCAACGCGGAGGCGGACCCCAGGCTGTGGCTTTCTCCCGCGGAGCTCGCAGTGGCCATCCGGCTTCGGCTGGGGCTGCCCATCGCCCCCATGCCGAGCATCTGTCGCCTCTGCGGGACAGGCTCGGCAGACGTCGACGGAGTGCATGCGCGAAGTTGCTTCTCCGGCGGGCGCCGGACGAGAATGCACAACGCACTCCGCGATGTCATCGCTGACTTCGCCCGCCGTGGCTTGCTGGCCCCGGCGGTCGAGCGCCCCGTGTTTTCGAACACGGAGCGGAAGCGCCCGGACATCAGCTATGTCCGGGACGGCACCACCGTTGTGCTGGACGTCGCCGTCACCTTCCCCCTGCAGCCTTCGAACCCCCAGTACGCTAAGCGGGCGGCGGAGAAGCCAGGGGGGGCGGCGACAGCCTACGCAACAGCTGTTAAAGAAGGTAAGTACCGCGGCATAATAGACAACGAGCCAAACCCTCGGGAATGGCTCGCTGTCCCGCTAGTCGTGGACACCTTCGGAGCGTGGTGTCCTGGAGCACTCACGGAGTTGCGGCAAATAGCTCGCAAAAGCGCCCTCCGTGAAGACCGGACCGCTTCGGCCGCCTGCCAGGACTTCTTCCACCAATTGAGCTTTCAGGTAGCCCAAGGGGTGGCAAGAATAGTCATTGCATCTGGTGGGGCGCGACCGGACGAAGCGGTCCACCCTGTTGCAGGGGGGTAGTGGCATCGCGGGTTTTTTTACCTGGTCGGACCTGCTTGCTAGCAGGCCAGCCCAGGTCGCAGTGAGACTGGCGTTCACTGTGTGCTGAAGAAGCATTTTTTTGGGCTCCCGCTCCGGAAGCAACCGGATACCGGTAGCCCCGCTGTACCAACATGGCTTGTACAGTGTCCCGCGCTCCAAAAAAAAAAAAAAAAAAAAAAAAAAAAAAACCCGCAAACCCGTTGAGAAAATGCCGCCGTCCCCGGGGGGGGATCGGCCCCCCCGGACGCCACCGGGTGGTCAGGGGCAGGCGGCCCCTGCCGCCGGTAGGAGTGCGGACGCCGCCGCGTCCGCTGGCCCGGTTCCGCTGCCCCGCTCGTTTGCGGAGGCGCTCAGGCGGAGCTCCCACTGCCGCCGCTGCCGCCGCTGTCGACGCCGCCGCCGCTGACGACGCCGCCGCCGCCGACGCTGACGACGCCGCCGCCGCCGCCGCCGATGACGCCGCAGCCGTCCCCCGGGCCCGGGTGCACCCGGCGCAATCCGCGCGGGAAGGTGAAGTCTGCAGAGACTTCAACTTCCGACGCGCGGGCTGCCGTCGGGTGCAGTGCCGGTACGTGCACCGGCTTCTCCCGGTCTGCCCGGCCTTCCAGCGGGGCAGATGCAGGGACGCCAGGTGCCCGAATCGGCACCCGCGCCCGGGGCAGGTACGCTTTCCTGTTCACCCCCAATACCCCAACCGTTCCTTCCACCCCCCTCGCAATCAACCAACACAACAGGCAACGCGGTCGACGGCTGCGCCAGCTCGGCGCAGCCAGGGCGTACAGGCCGCGGGCCCGTACGCGGACGACGACCTGCCGGAGGGCCCGCTGCTCCCGCAGGTGCTGGCCGCCCGGCGGGAGGTCCGCCGGGCGCAAGAACGCGCGGAGGAGCTGGAAGCCCAGCTCCTCCGCGAGTTCAACAGCTGGGCCCCTACCCCGGTGGAGGCTCTTTGCCTCGTGTGCGGTAGGCTCAGCACCACCGCCGGGGAGGAAGCCCAGCACCGGGCCCGGCATCGCAAGGATGCCGTGACCCAGGGCCGCGACTCGCTCGTCGTGGCCCATGTGGCGGTGGGAGACGGGGGCCTCCGCCACATGCGCGAGCTCTGCCTGCGGTGGCAGGCGGAGAGGCCCCAGGCCCAGCCGGCTCAGGGTGGCCCCCAACAGGGCTTCCCGTTCGCGGCACCGGGCCCTTTCGGGGCCCCGCTCCAGCCCGTCCTGCAGGCGGGCCCCGCCGCCCCTCACCCTGCTCCGAGGGGGGCGGAGCAGGGAGGGGGGACCGGTTTCGAGCGCGAGGCATCCATGGCCCCCGCTTGCGACCGTGTCCTGTTCGTCAGCGCGTCGAACAGGACGGCGTCGTCCCCTGCTTCCCCTCGGGACGTGAGCCTGCCTCCGCCTGCGTCCCGGCCCAGGGCACTGTCGCTGCCCGGGGACGTGGGGGGTGAGGCGGTCCCTGCCGGGCTAGGCGGGGCTGACCAGGTGGTCCCCGCCGCCGCGTGTGGCGAGGGCGACCCGGTGGGTCTCGCCGCGCCCCACAGGGAGGCCGCCCCGGTCGCAGCCGGCGCAGCTCGCGACGTGGCAGACCAGGCTGGTTCCCCCGACGCTATCGGGGTGGCCGACCAGGTCGAACCCGCCGGAGCGCCGGCGGGGCGGGCTGGCGTCGGGGCAGCCGACGCCCAGACCGCGGAGCGTAAGCTCCGGCGGGAGCGTCGTCGGTTCCGTCACGCCGCGGACCCGACTGCGCCCGGCTTGTCCTCGACGGCTG